>BDMB01000012.1:0-262124 GCA_016859785.1 Macrotyloma uniflorum
TCTATAAAATGTATTTTTGTGATAACTTTACAAAAACTATTGTCAATCTAATTGATCTTGAGTTTATTTTAAGAATTGTGATTAACTTACAATGAAAGGATAAAAACTAAAGAAATTACTTATAATTGATCATGAATGCTGATTTTATGAAACAATTTTTTATTAACAAGAATTATAAAAAAAATAATGGCTTGAATTATAATGTATAAATAGCTTAAGAGTATCAATGATTAGGATTTAATAAGATAAGTATTTTTTTTTCTCTTATGTATCCATTCTATTGTTCTGAAAGTTGAAGGCATATTTGCTGTAACTCAGATTACTAATTGTCTATCTCTCCTGTAAGCTATGAATATTTTATTATTTATGTGGTCTGAGTATGTATAATTATATATCATTTCAGGCAGTTGGTGATCCAATATGTTAAACACCGTGCTGTTCTTGGTGCCAAATATCATCGCGAAGATTGGACGTCAATTTCTGATCTTCCAACTTCTCCAAGCGCTTGTATGAGAAGAATGAATTTGTTGAATATTAACTTGAGATTTAGGAAAGCAGTGAATAAACTCTGTAACATACTCACTGAACGATATGCGAAACATCTGGAGAAGTGCCAGAACTTGTCATTAAACTCAGATGGATGCAAACAATTTGTGCGATCCCAATCCTGTGAAGGTATCTACAATAATTCTAGTTCAGATGTTGAAATTCTAATTAGAGGTCTAGACAGAGAAGCTTGGGATGACTTTGAGAACAAAACTATCAAGATAGCCCTTGATGAGATTCTTCGCTGCAAGATGATGGCTAAGCTGGATGCCTCCTCCCAAAAAGGTCAATTGCAATATGAAGGGTGCTCAGTTGCAAGTGCGAATGCTGATGGATATGTAATTATCTAAGACTTTAATAACAGTATCATTAAAATCATAAATCATATTTCTTGCTGGATCTAGTACTTATGTTTTAATTCCATGATTTTCCATTTTCTCTCTTCTCATTATCGTTCTTGGATGAATCTTTTTTCATATTTTTTATTTTATGTTCCATATTCTTCAGGTATTCTAGAATCTGTCTCACACTGACTAAAGGAATCTTTTCTGTGGCAGGAATCTCAAGAAAATGAAGAAATTGCATCAGCGATTCCTTGTGAAATTATTCAGAGTCAGCATGGGAAGCCTGGTTCATTTTCCTCCCAAAGATCCCGTCGGCGACGGCTTGATAAAAAATTTACTAGGTTTCTGAATAATATGGCTAATGTTTATGGACAAGTAAATGAATCGTTGGCTATTTCAAGTGCTGTAGAGCTATTTAAACTTGTTTTTTTAAGCACCTCCACTGGCCCTCAGGCACCAAATTTACTAGCTGACATTCTTCGGCGATACTCAGAACATGATCTATTTGCTGCTTTTAACTATCTTAGAGAGAAAAAAATTATGGTAAGTTCTCAATCTCTCATTAGTTGTATCAAATGCATCAGATGTGAATTTGATTGGTTATGTGCTTTACATGTTCCTGTGCTGTTACTTGATGTAGCCATCTTTATATTGGTCATCTTGTGAAATAGTAGTAAGCCTCGTAATGCATACACTGATGATTATGCTTCCATATCTTTTTGCCCATATTTTACGAATTGTCTCTGGAACTTTATCTTATAAGAGAATTGCAGCTTAAAATGACTAAAGGATATGCAAGTTATACATATTTCAAGGCGTCTTATAAGAAAATCTTGTGTCAATGTTAACTTAATTTGGTGATGAAATGTATGTATTCATCTAGTTAGTATTAGAATTAAGCACATGTAAATGAGAGATAAATTGATTCTATCAGGTTGAGAAAGACAAGGAATAAAAACACTAGTTATAGTTTTCAGATATAGAATTCTGTGTTTTCTACAAGTTCTAATTACGTTAACATTTGACAGGTTGGGGGCACTGGCAGTGAACGTTTTGAACTTTCACAACAGTTCTTGCAGAGTGTTTCCAAGTCACCATTTCCATTTAATACTGGAAAGCAAGCTGTTAAATTTTCTGTGTGGCTAGAGGAAAGAGGTAAAGACCTCACAGAAGTGGGCGCAAATATTGCTGAAGATTTACAATGTGGGGACATTTTTCAATTGTTTGCTTTAGTCTCATCAGGTGACATTTCAATTTCACCATGCCTACCAGATAATGGTGTTGGAGAGGCTGAAGACTTGAGAACTGCAAAACGTAAATATGATGTTACCGAGTCTTCATATGGTGATAAAGCTAAAAAACCAAAATCATTGTTTGGAGTAGAAGGTGAAATTATTTCTCGTCGGGAAAAAGGTTTTCCTGGTATCACCATTTCTGGTTACCGAACGACAATTTCAAGAGCTGATATTTTAAATATGTTCAAGGGTAATGATAACTTTGACCAACCTTTTGGGGGTGATTTCCAATTAAACATTGTCCAAAGCAGTAATCATTCTGTGTCTGACCATATGTTGGAAATAGTTAACTCTAGTGACCCTATACCTTTGGAAGAAAATCATACTGAATCATCACCCTGGGAAGCCATGGCAGGCTATGCACGACGATTGTTGACAGAGTATTCCAATCAAGAACATGCATATGGCATTTGTGCTGAGGTCTTCAGGGTTGTTTTTGCTGCGATCCAAAAGGCTGGTGACCAAGGATTAAGCATGGGAGAAATTTCCAAGGTTATAAACCTTCCAGGTATAGATGCGGCGATTTAATTAAGTATCAAATTGACTTTAAATTGATTATAGTATAACTGGAAAAAGATAGAAAAGATAGTGAAGAAAAAAAAAAAACTGAAGTTTAATTTCTTGATTAGAACAGTACAAGGATATGCTATTTATAGATAACTCATGTACTCTAGTAATAATAATGAGAACTCTCAACTATTCAAATAATAATTATAGAGAACTCAACTACATTAGTAATAATTTCAATAATTTTGTATCCCTACAATATCATTAAAATATTTCATGTAAATTAAACAAAATATTCTCATACTCAAAAGTATGTATAAAGATTTTTAATTATTTAAACTTAGTGATTGTTTATTGTTCTCCGACTGTCTTTCAGGAGCAGAGGTGGATGGCTTGATTGTTGATGCTCTTCAAGCATTTGGGCAAACTCTAAAGGTTCCTACCCCTTTCCTTGTTTCAATAGTTTATAGCATGTCTGCTTTCAACTCATGGTTTGACCCAATGGAAAGAAACTATTTCCCCCTTCTTTTACTCAAACCATTGTTTAAGACCCAAAGTTATTTTCAAATGGAACCCAAGTACCAAACCATGATTTTGCATAACTTGTCATTTGTGAATCAGAGTCAATTTAAACACCCGAACTAGTATATGGGGTGTGTGATCTATGTCCAAAGTCAATTTAAACACCCAAACTGGAGTATTTCTGAATTGTAGAAACTGCAGCTCATATGGGGCTCTATAGGTGTGATGCTTCATGCATTGATAAATTTGTTATTTATACACTTCCCCTCAGTGGAAGCTATGATACTGTTATCCTGTGCTTTTACTGATCTTTTTTGTTTGTTTTTAGTTTCGTTGAATTTGTGGTACATATATTATAGGATTAGAGAAAATATTTTTACTCCTCTCCATTATTCAGAATACTAGTACATGGGGTATTTATGTAGAATTAAAATATTGATTCTGCTAATAAATATGGAAATAAACAGAAAAATAGAACTCCTAAAAATCAGGAGAGAATAAAGTAAATAAATGCACCTAATTCTGAATGTAATTCAGATTAGTTGCTCTGAAAAGATCCAATGAATCTGGACAGATTCAATACCTTTCCCTCTGAAGACAAATATTTGCAGAAATTTGTAATAACTTGTTTCTCAGTTTGGTTTTAAATCCTTCATATTTAATTTTCTAATTGGTTTCTTTCCCCCCATTTTCTATTATAATATTCTCTTTACTGTATAGGTTAATGCTTATGATACTGTCCGTGTTGTTGATGTCCTATATCGTCACAAGTACTTTCTGACATCTGGGTCTGATTTTCATCAACGTGTTGTACAACCTTCCTCAACAAAAACTACTGATAAAACTGATCATGCATGTGAGCTTTACGAATCAGATAAAAGGGATACTTCTTCTGTTCATACTCCGAGGGAAAGAAGATAAAAGGGATACTTCTTCTGTTCATACTCCAAGGGAAAGAAAGACTGCTATAGATAACGTGCACAGAGTGACAATACTCAATCTTCCACATGAGAATGTGAATCATGAAAATCAAGCTTGTGATAGGAATGAAAGCTGTAATCAAGACAGACTTAGCTTATCCAGAGTCGATCATAAGAAAGAAACTCTCAAATTTTCTTCAGGTGAGTGATGTGTGCCAATATTGCCATGGATCAATGGAGATGGGACCATGAACACCGTTGTTTACAAAGGACTTAGACGCCGTGTTCTTGGGATAGTGATGCAAAACCCTGGGATGTTAGAGGTATGGAAATTCTACAATGTTTCTTTATTTAATATATTTAAAATTTCATAAAACCTTACAATGTGATCAGCTCAGCTGTGAGTGTTCTTGCATATTAACATTATGAGGGAGCCTAAACGAATAATGAAAAGTTATTTGTTTTTTTATCCTACTTGTTTTACAACCTGTGTTTTTATCCCTTAGAAACGAATTAGATTTAACTTATTCAGCAAATATGGGACTTTATTTTATTGATGTGGAACACTAACAACGTCTTAGATCTTAACACTCTTCCCTGCATACTTTCTTTCTACTATTACCGCACTTTGTAGGGATTGGGACTCATTTCATTTCTTTAGTTGCAATAAATTAACAGTTTTAAAGAACGTGTTCTTGTCATGTACTGTTTTAGTAAAACTAAAATATACTTTTTTGTCTGTTTATTTAAAGCTTCAATTCCTTCCTTAAGCTTATGCTCTTAGTTAATTTGGTCCTCTAACTTACTTTTTAGTTGCAATTGTAAATAATAAAATACGTTGGAAATATTTAGGAGATCGAAATTGATATTTTACCTTATTTATCACAGTTTCCTTGTTTCCCCCTAAAATCATATAATAGGGAGATATCACGTAAGTAGCATGACAAATATTACTGTTCCCTTTCAACGTGGTACTGAGTTCCTGATCCTGCGGAGCTTTGCCTCTTTTCTTTAGCTGCCATACAAAAGGAGTTACTGCCCTCTCTACTGCCAGTGTTGAGGCTGGTGGTGGGCCAGGAGGTGCGCCTATTGCCGACCACAATGTTAGAGATCCCACGGCAGAAATTAATCTCATGGTCCTTTAAAGACAAGAATTCACTACCATATAGTGTAGCTAGACATAGCCATGCAATACAACTTGCCTTTAAGTCTCTTGGTACCTTGCGATAACAAATCACTTTTGATATCTTTCTTCATTTAATCATCCTGCTTGCATTCTATGTGTAACATCTTTATATTAATTTTTCTATCATTACCAAAAAAGAGGATAAATTAGAGGAAAAATATTCTTTAGAACTGTTACTACGGAGAAGTTTAATGAATTTTCCAAATCTATTCTTGATTTCATTGAAATAAATAACTGATATGTTTTTATGTATATATATATATATATAAGGCGAGGTTTACGAAATAGAGAGAGGCAGAGTACATAATATAGTACACACTATCTCTATTAGCTAGGACAACTACTGATTACTTGGGACAGAATGGATATTATTACTATACAGTAGAAAACAAACAGCTTTTCCATCATTGCCTATAAATATTGGAGGATTCTATCTACTTCTTTTAAATCTAGTCGTTCTGCCTCAGAAGCACACACTGCTATTCACAGGCCTTTTTCACACACTAAAACCCATATAACACGTTAGACAGACACTCACTTTGGATGAAAATGATATTTTTAGGCTTTAGTGGAAAGAAGCACAACTACAACACTAGGTTTCTAATTTATTTTAAGAAATTTAAAGAACAAATTTCAAACTTTTAGAAAGAGAAAGTTTAAAAATTCTCGTGTGTATGCCTTCCTTATTTCCCTCTTCATCTCTGGTTGTGAGATTTGGCACTCGACTCTCTCTGTGATACATTCTCGACTTCCGTTGTGTTCCACTGACTTGTTCTGTTTCAATTTCATGCTCCCCTATGTCCATTGCTTTGTGATTTCATGTTATAGCGGTTTTGTTTGGCTTTAGTAATTTTCTAATCTTTGTTCCTCTTTGATTTCCTTCACCTGTTTCGTATTTGATCGTTTTCGCAGATATAATATAGAGACAACATTATCAGAATTGTATTATATATAGTTTTTTTTTTTTTTTTACAACATAGAGACCAGTAGTTTATGTATTATATGTTGTAATTATCGAAGATGATTGATTTTTTTTTCTGTTTTTTGTCGTGTGTATGTCTGGCCATGTTACAGTGTCTTATATTTTGGACATTACTATATCTGCGTTCTGTATCAAACGTTTGTGTCAGTGCCCGTGCTTTGTAGAGTTATGTTCAATGTGAACTCCGATTGTTTTTCACACCTCAATAGTTTTAGAGATAAAGATAACTTGTATAGAATACCTCTATTCCAAGAAAGTACTTAGGTGTGATTTGGAGTGTTCACCCAAGCTATAATATCCTTAGGATACTAACAGAGTTAAGGTGTGTTTGCCATACAAGCTTTAATCCTTTTTTATTGGCTAAACAGCTAAACATTAAAGTAAACAGAGGAAGTAAGGAAGAAAATAAATCTCCCTAATAATAACTATGCAGCGAGATTTTATTCTATTTATAACAAGGAGTAAAGGATTCAAGTTTTGATAATATGATGCATGCTGCTAATTGTTTTTCTTTATTATTGTTCCTGATCCCTCGTCATTATTTGTTGCAAAATGGAAAATGGGAAGAAAAACATTAATGTAATTACAGAACAAACAGCCAGTCGGCAAGAATAGTCATATAAATATTATAATGAAAAATATTGAAATAGAAGTTGTAATGCAGATTGATGGCAGTACTTGTATTAGAAATAAGTGTTTATATAATAAATAATAACTTGAGATGCAGTGCAAATCAAGTTTTACAATTTTTAATCTTTCATTAGTAAATGGAAAAATATACTGATAATTTCATTTGTATTTGTTAGGATGATATTCTACATCACATGCACGTGTTGAATCCACAGGTATTCTACTAAATTTTCTAAATTTTGCGCTTCTGTTCTGAAATTGCCAGTTACTAGTCAGTCACGTGCTGACTTATATTCTAAAATATTTCTGGACTCTTGTCTCCATTTTTTTTTTTCCTTAAAGAACAATTCAAAGTTAAGTTTGAGTCCGTGATCCTTTTCTCAAGGTATTATTGAGACATGCCTCCACCCCTCTAGTTTAAAAGTATGCAATAAACTCCAATGGCTTGTGCATCTGTATTTTGCAATCACAGATTTTGTACTTCCATACAAGGAGATTAGAAGCTGACAATGGAGGATCTATTATTATGAAACTAGAGAAGTTTCTCAATGTATAACTCATGTTATTTATTAGATAGAGCTACAGTTATTTATTAGATAGAGCTACAGAAATATAGTAGGAAAGATCGTCGGCTTTATGCAAGGCTTTACACTATTATTTTTTTGACAACACTCCTGTGATTTTCTCAAATTACATTGAGATTCACTATTTTTAAAGTTCTATACAAACCTCTCTTTTACTTTAAAATATTACATTGTCACACAATTTTACATCGATTTTTTTAAGTTTTAAAAAAATATTACACTTACATCTTTTAGTAAGCCTTGCTAAAGAAGGTATTGCAATAGTGAAAAAAATAAGTGTAAGTGTAATTTAAAAAAATTATGAGGGGAGCCTAAGTTGTGGATATGATTTTGTCACTGCTTGTGTTACCCTGTGTATATGTTGGTTTCAAGTGTATATGCTGATTCGAGTTTCTGACAGAACTGTAGAACTCTCTTGGAATTGATGGTTCTCGATAAACATCTTATTGTGAGGAAGATGCATCAAAACATATTTGATGGGGGTCCCACCGTACTTCAGGATCTTATTGGAAGCAAATCCAGCCAACCAAAGTTGATTTGCCGAGAACATTTCTTCGCCAATCCCATGAGTATATCCTTGTTGTAGTGAATCTTCGGAGTAGACATGAGTACTTCTCTGTATATATATATATATATACACACACACTGAGAAATGGAGTATATTGTGTCTTTATAAAAACAAATTTATAAGCAATTTTGGATACTAGCCCTCAAAATTTGTATTTGGAAGAATTGAAACTTAGGCAATCCTAGTAAATATGTTTCAAGCTAGTCTCCCATAAAGTTTTTATTTATTCTTTTGGTCGGGTCATTTATTGACATATCTTAAGTGACCATATAAATAACTTAATAGGATAGACAGAAGTATCTTTTCTAAAGGAAAAAAATTAATCAATGTAATGGAAACAATATTGTTTTCTTTCTGTTACAATTTGTGTTAGTTATTCTTTCATTATTTTCTATTTGATAGCAAAATTCAAAGAGGATGAAGATTGATAGGTATAGAACTTTTTTTTTTCTGGATTTTCATCTTTTTTAGGTTTCATTCTTAAATATGGAATACTGAAAGAAAGAAAAAAATGATACAGACTTTAATCGAAGGAAAGTAATATTGTTTGCATCACGATGAGAAGTTTTTTTTTTAAACAATTATGAGGATAATTCATCATTTAAAGGATGTTAATAAATAATAGACGACAAGGTTAAACGTCATTTTAATGGTTTTTTTGTTTTATATAAATTTAAATCTATTTATAATTTTCTACACAAAAGATGGAATACCAAATGTAAAATGTATTTTTAATTTGTTGCATTTAAAAGAATATGACTACAACTGTTTGAAGCACTAGCAAAAACTACATTGGTCAAAATTGTTTTCATGATGATTATTAGATTCTTCAAATAATAAGAGAGTAAGGGTAATTTGAATTTAGAATTCTTATAAGAGTGACAAGAAACGTATTCTTTAGATTAAATCTTTTTCAGATAATGAAAAAAAAGTAAGGAACTTAAAGTAAATGAAACTTTTAAAAGTATAAAAGAATGGAATTATTTTTTTCAAAAAGAAACCTAACCAGGCTTATTAAATTTGTTAGAACAATTTAATTGATTACAATTTCTTTTAATCAATTACTTAAAAGCATTTATTTTATCTATTAAAGTGTTTTTTTTTTTTTTAATCTTTTGGAAAGGAATATACTTTATGTAATTGTAATCAATTACCTAAAGGTAATCTTACATAACATGGAAAACATGTTTCATTGCGTAAGATTACCAAAATTTTGTTACCTATTATATAAGCTGCCTGGAGAAAATATGTAGTTGCAACTGATTATATTTAAATCACAATCGGTTAATTAATCAAAATGAGCTAATACAAAATTCCAGTATTATTTGTTCTAATTGGAATAATCTATTACATTAAATAAAAATGAACGAGAATAGTATTTGTATGTTTTTTTTATATAATAGATTATACTTAAGATAACTAATTATTATTTGTATATTTAATCTTATTTTTTTCAATTATTTATAATAAAAATAAATAATTTACATTTCAATTACTAACATTAGAGAATCATAATCAAAATCAGTGAATTCTAAATAATATTTAATTAATAATTTACATATGGGAATAAACATTCATTTTCTTAATTACCATAAATCTTAAATCATATATATTTAAAAAATAAATATTTTACAAAATCATAAAACCTTAACTTGAATAGTTTAAAATGAAATTAAAAAAAAAAAAAATATATATATATATATATATATATATATATAAACACGATTTCTATAAAAAGAAAAAAAACATTAAAAAGCATGCAAGAAAACACAACTTCTATTAGAAAAAAAATATATAAAATCCTGCAAGAAAATACGACTTCAAACATTAAAAAAAAAATGTTGAAAAGTAGGTTCGAACTGCTAGGAAACACAATTTTTTCATATAAAAATCGTGCAACCTAGGACGAGACCCCTTCTCGTAAAAGGGTGAAATTTTTTACTCTCATCCTCATCTTCATCCTCATCCTCATCCGTACCATAGCCACTAACACCACTATTTATATTTACATGCGATAACAAAATAACAAGACTATATATTTTTATGTAACCTCAGTTCTTGTTGCATGCAAGATACCAGTAAAGCTATTTTATAGATAGATAAAAGGCTGCAAAAGATAGAAGAGAGAGTACGTTGTATGTGGACATTTTTTATAGGTAAAAGGCTGCAATAGATAAAAAGTAAATAATCAACAACATTTAGTGACTCCAAAAGTACACAATAATTGGTAGAAGAGAAAATACTCATGTGGTTTCTCTGTCGATGGGTTTGTTAATAATACTTACTCAGTGACATGACATGAAAGCAGAAGCGATTCCTTGATTGATAGAAAGTAGTAGAGTAGCATAATATAGACTATAAGGAAGAAACAATGAACTTGGATGGAGAAGGAGAGGTAGTAGCGGTAGGTTGGTGAATGTGGTTGGAAAGCACAGAATCCAACTCTTTCTGAAACCTCTGCATAGCCTCAGAAGGCAAACAAACGGGCATCACTAACCCTTCTTCTCCCTTACCATTTCTAAAGGGTATGTAAAAGCTTGCCACACCAGGTATGGCTCCAACACCTCCCTTCGCAGGTCCTCCATAAGCAGCTTCCCCCCACCCAAAGTCAATTTTTTCGAACCCTGCACGTGTCACATCAGACACCAGATAAGACCTCACAACAGCGAAGTGAGGGCGTCCTTTCGTAACCATCAAATCTGCCAAGGAGTGCATGTACTCCTCATTCACATCAGCCTTCGCCTTCCTCACCAACTCCAAAGCATATCCCAACGGATTCTCGCATAACCTCCCCGCACTCGTAACCGCCGCGGAAAACGCAAAAACGTTGCCGTAGTAACCTTTTGGTATACGAGGGTTGAACCTGCTGCGTGCGTTCACGATGCAGATAATGCGAACCTCCTCCTCTCTCTCGGGTTGCAACGCCAGGGTCCGGCAGCGCCATAGGCATGCGGTCAGGACTTCAAAGTTGGAGCATTTTTTTTGGTGAGGAGGAAGGAGGCGCCGGATGGCCGAGAATTCGGTCGGGCCGAAGAAGAAGGAGCGGTGGACCATGTCGTCTACGGGGATGATGGTCCCCGGGACGTGGTCGTATTCTCTGTGGGTGCAGGTGACTCGTGGTGGGTCCCGCGCGTTGAGAAGCTCTCTTCGCCACACCGGTAGGACTGAGGGCTCGTGCCTCCCTCGGGCTATCTCGCCCACCGCACTCATGAACTGGACCAGACCCTCTGCGTCGCTCATCGTGTGGTTCAGACGAAGTGCAAATATGAAACCGCCGCACTTCAGCCTCGTTACCTGCACGCACCCATTCCACTTCATCAACTCTTTCTTAACTCATGAGATAGGAAAGTGTAAGAGAGTTGAGATAGGAGAGAATGAATGAATATACCTGTACGAGGAGGAGGGGAGTGTGAAGAACTCCTTGAGAGGAAGGAACATCGTAAAGAAGATGGTCCCAGCAAGGGAAAGGAGGTTGAAGAGAGTGACCGAACTGCTCCAGCGTGACATCTGCATCAGCTTCAATGAACAAAACACCTTCCCCTGTGCAATCCACCATGAGTTTCCGATCACGCCCTTCCCTCAGCCTACCTGCAAAGGGATAGTAAAACACAAGCGTTTTGGCCAAAGCCTCTCTGATCACCCCAACAGGGTCTTTCCCTGCTTGCGATGGATCATAACGATAGAACTGTATCACTGGAATCTGAAACCTTAACCCATCTTGGTCATCTATGTCTGACAGTAGCTTCACTTCTCGAGGAGTGGGCTTGGCCGGAGCTATCAGCTCTGGCTCTCGCCTCCGCACTGAAAACACCAGAGATGTATCCATTATCCAAAAGGGTAATGAATTGAAGGGAAAGATAATGAATTAATGTGGTAATGGTTGTTGAGTGTGGGTTGTTGAGTGTGGAGCAGAGTGAAGCATAGCACTTGTTTATATAATGGAATTCAATGCATGCATGCCCCACATTCTCTGCTTTCCTTCTTTAATAATGCTCTGTCTCCATGTAACGTGCATCGTATATTCCAACCAAACACTAACATCTAACTTTTTTTATTTTATTTTTAAGCTCATTCTTTATCTCAAACACCCTGCTTTCATTTCTGAATTTTAATCTTTACTTAAAATATTACAATTGAGTTCAATCCAATCACATGTTGGTGTTAAGAATATTTATTTTTCCTACTTTTTTTTTATTAAGAATGTATTCTTATGTTAGCTTTACGTTTTCAACATGTGGTTCACTTTTCCAAGATGGAAAGAAAACTTAGAAATAGGATTTATTAATTCAATTCAGTAGGATTTCTACAGCTCTTATCTTCTTCTTCTTTTTTTCTTCTAATAGACTTATAAATTGGATTCAGATGAAATCACTTGGAAGGAGGTGTGGTGGCAAGTGCTAGGCAATTGCGAGACGAGTGGATGTTGTGGCTGTATTTCCACACAAGTTCATTGCTTTCACTTCTAAATCTAATCAATATTATGTTCAAACCATAGTCAAGGATTCAACCCACTCAACCAAAAAAAAACTTTATTTTTCTGGTATGATGAATGAAAATAAGACATGTGAATGGAAATAAAAGTAAAACTGAAGCAAAGTTAAGAAAGTGTAGATTTAAAAAGAAGACTTGGTGCTTAAATTTAATAATAATAAAAAAATGTTTTGCGCAGTCAGTTTAGACTGCAGAAGATCTTAATTCCTACTTACATATGACGAATGTTTTTTTCTCATTTCCAAACTTCTCTCTTAAAAACAATTTTAGCCGCAGATTGGAGCAGGATGGACAAATTATTGGTTGGTACGATGAGATAGTTTATGAGTTTTTAAAAGAGAGAGTGCAGTGCAACAACTCTAATCCTGACTTTTGAAACGACTTGACTTGCTTGGTGGAACTCAGTCATCCCATAAATCATAAACTAATAATTAGGTTAATAATTTATCCTACTAAACAATAATCTAAATTTTTTTATCACAACTTTCATTAAATAAGTTCATATTATTTGTTTCACTCCAATCTTACACATCATTTTTATTTTATAATACAAACTGTATTAAGACAATTATAATTTTGGTTTTATTCCTTTTCTCTAAAATATAAAAATATTTACCTCTGTCTCCGAATTAAAAAAAAAATAGTCTCTCCAAATTTAAAAATAAAATATATATAATTTTAATTTCTCTAATCACCAAATTTGAGGAACTAAAATATCTTTATGGTTTAAAATTTTTATTAACCATCAAAATTATTTTTTAAAAGCGAAAATTATATATTTTAAAAAATTTAAAAGATAAATATTTTTTAAATTTAGGAAGAAAAATCATAATTATTTCAAATTTTAGATACTAAAGCCGTTATTAAAATCTATAAATTTTAAGATATTTTAATATTTTCATTTAAAGGGTTCTACATGCTTTAAATTAATTTTTTAAAAATTAATAGTAAAAATAAGCTAAAATATGTTTTAAAATAAAAAATATATATACTTATCTCTTTCGGTCTCATATAGTAATTTTTTTATTTTTAAATAAACATAATTTTTTATGTTTTTAATAAAGTGAAATATATATATAGCTAATTTTGTCGACTACAAATTTTAAAAAATTTATATAATTTAACATTTAAAATTTAAAAATATAAAATTTGGAAAACTTATTTTATATATATACCTTATAATTATAATATTTGTAGTGTCATTTAGTTAATTTAGTTATAGTCTTCACATTAAACATTTAAAATTTTGTGATAATTGTCAACTCTTAAAACTGATGTAGAAAAAACCATTAAATATAATAAAAGAATGGCCGGTCTATTTTCAGAAGAATTCTTAATTATTAACTTTGAACTAGGAGTGATTAGGTACTGGTCATTGTTCGTTTACCATAACAAAAAAAATAAAATAAAAAATTTGAATTCAACAAGTGTGGAATGAGTATGAAATTCATGAAACAGAAAAAGACAAATTGATATTTGTTGTTTGAAAAGCAGATTTGTCGATTTTTCTGGTTCTCCAATTTCCTTGAAATTCTCAAAAGTTTTGTAGAAAACGACATAAACCCCACCATTTAGTGGAGTTGTTTCTTTTCTTAGTTAGAATTTAATATACTCTGTCCAGAGTTGCATTGGAGAAAGGTATAAATAAGATTATTGCAGTTGTTAAAATTCTTGGTAATTATGTATTTTATATTACTTTATATGAATATTCAACATACAAGTTAGTGAGTTATTTTTAGAATTTTAAAAATACCTAAATCTTGCAAAACCTTTTAAAACAAGATTTTAATAAGTTATTTTATCAATAAAAAAAAGTCAAGAAAAAAATATTTTTATTTTTTTTAGAATGTTATAGTTTGAACACTTATGAAACCAAATTTTCCAGCTATCAACCTCAACTATTTGCTTAACAACTTAAATGCTGAAAGAATTGGAGCAAAGAGATATAAATTTCATATTCATAGTGAATGCCACTTTTAATAAATTGTTAAGAATTAAGTTTCCTCTTACCTTCACTTGATTCTATCACTTCAAGTTTTTCATATTTTTTTTTTTTCTTAATTCCAATTCCAATATTACTTGAAAGAGACAAGTTGAAATTGTAATATATATATATATATATATATATATATGATAAAAATACCTCTCACTCAGTTATCTACTAGGATAAATAACTACCATGATCAAATATAAATATTATTTATTTTTTAAATTATTAATTTCACTAAAGTATTTCGATAATTTTTTTAAAAGTATAATAGAATAAAGTTTTCTTTCTGACAAAAATTTCATATAAAAGAATTACTATTAAAAAAAATACATAAAACATGACAACTGTCGGTACAACAAAAAAGGAAAGAGAAAACCCATGAAAAATTCAAACAAACCTCAATGGCTAAAAAAAAATATCTTCTTACGTTTGTCAACAAAATCACAGAAAAATATTTAATAATTATAAATTAATTTAAATATATAAATTACAATTAATTATATTTCAAATCATATTATTGTGTTCCAATTTTATACTTAAATTATAAGTTAATTAAAAAAAAAGTAATTAAATCATCATAAGAATATCATAAAATAAATTTGAAATATTTTAATTTTTAAAATGATTTTAAGGCTTGACCTTTTTTCATATTTATATTAAAACAAGAAAATAATCTATATATAAAAAAAATGTGTACAAAAATTAATTTCAGAAAAAATATTAAAAATTGCGGGTTGGAAAGAGGAAAAAAAGGATGTTAATAAATGTCACGGGCCTGCCCATAAATAAAATGAGATGCCTTTTCAGACGACCCATTTTCGCAATTACCAATTGTCACCCCTGATGGCTAAAGAACCCTAAAATTCCCAAATTTTGGAATCAAAGATCACCTCCAAGAACCCCATACTTAAAAAAAAAAAAAAAAACGTCAATTTGCGGATTTCTATCGGTAATCCAGAGTTTTTGTTCTCAATTCAATCTGCAAGTGATAAGCAGAATCTTCTGTCCCCATTCATTTGCAATGAGTTGTGCTATATGAAGCCTTTCACATTGGAGTCAAATTCGCTACTTGTTCCCTCCAGACCAGGTTTACCTTTCTCTCTCGTCTATAATCGAATTCGGTTCATGCCCAAGCCCGAGTAACAGTTTTACCCGTTTTACCCGCCCATTGTTTCACTTCATGCAATGCCTGCAATAATTTTTTCTCCGTACTTTTTCCCTCTAATTTAAACTTGATTCTTGATTTGTTATCTGTGCTTAAAATTTGTACAAGTTATGGGATAACCTTTTCACACAATTACTTCCGTTAATGTTATTAATTTTCCTTCTGGCTATAATGAACATGTTAAAATTGATAATGTGCTTGACATTGCAGTTCAATTATTAAAATAATGGAAGCCAACTATAACTAAAATGGGGTTCTTCTGAAATAGAGAATGAAAAGAGAGGGGTTTCATAATTACGATGGCACTTGACCTATGGGGTAGTATAAGAATAGAATATGAGCTACGATGGAACTAACTGGAACAACAGATAATGATGGCTGTAGGTGTGTAGAGGGTGATATTTAGGAGGGGAGAGCTGATTCTGTTAAAGGGAACATAACAACAGCAGGGTAACCACTCCAGATGTGCTGTTCACTGCCAATGGCTTGCCTATTTGTTCTTTGAGATGTTTTTTTTAAACCATAAACTATGGCACCTATCTTTCTTTACTGTGAAGAGATCCCCTAAATAAATAAAATCTCTTATGTGTTTATTTCCTAGCTGTCCCTCTATTCTAGTATATGCAATTAACATCACTAGCTTTATGGCCAGCAGAGAAGAATGATTCCATTATCAATGAGATACATGCTGATATGCCCTTGCCCTGCTATAACCCTTTCATGCCACTTAATTGAACAACAGATTGAGTAGAGTATACGTGCCCTTGAAAAATGTTGTTCACTTATAACTTATAAGTGAAATGGTGATTCATTAATGAACTCAAATTTTTAACCTTTTTTTTTTTTTTTTAAATTAAGTATAAACTTTAAAGTCATACAAGTACCTACTTATTCACAGAATAGACCACACACTGACCTGGCATCTTTAGCAGAAGAGAGAGACGAAGAACTTATTTCAATTCAATCTCGTGTGCTCAGTGTCTTTCTATATTTAAGTCTTACAGGAAGGAAATATAATTGTGAAAACCCTCATTACCACAAAGATATCCAATCTATGATGCGACTTTAATGGTTGTGATCAATCATTTACCTGTTTTTCTTGTTGTAGCTTAGTTGATAGAATGGTTATTGTTTTTTTATCATACTTTGTACCATATAAAGCTGAATAGTTATGTCTGTTACATGACTAAAGGTGGATTTGGAGGATAAATAACTTAATTAAGAACTTATTAAAATTGCACTAGTTATATAAGAACTTAGAGTTAAGTTATTTTTAGAATTGATGAAATCAGTTTGAACTATTTTCACATAAGATATAAGTTGCTTTTATTAGTTATCCTAGAAAGCTTATTAAAATCAGTTGAAAGCAGCTTATGGACATATCATAAGCTATTTTCTTAAGTTTTTCCAAACACTTCAGAAGTGATAGACCCAACTAAACTGTAAATAAGCTCTTGCAAACAAACCTTAATTTGATCATGGCTTAGGAATATGAATGCAGCATGGTTCCTTCTCTATCTATGGCTTAGGAATGTGAATGCATCATATTTAAATGCTGAGAAATGTGATTATTTTATTAGGGATTAGGTGCCAAACCCAATGTGCCCTATCTATGGATTCTATACTGATGGTGGTTGAAACCTTATCGGAGCTAATCAAAATTGTTTCTTAAATAGGACGCCTAACATAATTTTTGTATTGGAGGTGGGCTCCCACAGACTATGACTTGTTTCAGTGTAAAGGTTTCTCTGCATGATATGAACTGAAGTGTGAACTCTATTAAATTCCACCTTGTCGAGTTATTTTGTTTCACAAAGAGGAAGAAGGGGGAGAGGAAAACTGAGTTGTTATGTTTTGTGAATGAATAGTTACTGAGATATTATATTTATGTTTCAATAGTACTTTCCATAAACTGTAAACTCTTCTCACATTGCCTAGCTGAAAAATTAACATTGTGGATCTTGACTCCCTTTTCGACAGCACAATTTGTTGGTCATATGAAGCTGTGTATGTAATAATGTAATTGATTTATCGATATCATCAAAAAATAATTATTCTTTCTTAAATGCTATTTGTCTCTGCCTTATTGTGACATTCCTTTGTCACCTCTTTTCAATTGTCTCTTCATTCTCTCTCTACAGGTTGTGTTTCTTCCTCTGTTGGTTGTTACATTTCTTAACTGATATTTCCAATCTTATTAAATTTGGCATGCAGGTAAATTCCATATTTTATAGTTGCATTATTAATCATAGCTAGATTTCTACCACTTTTGTGACTGTTAGTCCAAGTCCACATTTTTAAGCTTCTCTTTAGAGACAAATTTATCATTTTTACGTAGTGGGCATTGCTCTCTCAAGACAAAATATTTATCTCACATTCTAGTTTAGGACAAATTAATTTGTTTGGTTAATTCTTATCTGCTTATTCTTTTTAATGTTGGTAGGAATCAAATTCTTTCTCTCTTTGCCCTTTCTGCTGTTTTGTATTCATGCTAAATTTGCATTTCTTTATAGTGGGCTGCATGGGGTGGGCTAGTTTCCAAACAGACCCTAAATCTGCTCAATCTTTTTTGTTTAAGTTAATAGTTTCAAAGATAAATTTCTAGAACAACTTTGCTATAATTTTTTCAAGATGTTGAAATTTATGTTTTTAATCTTATCTTTATTTCTGGCTAGACATGGAAGACCATATTGGTAAGATGTCTAAGGAGGTGACTATGCCAATTGATGGGGCAATAAATAAGTCTATTGATTGTAGTGACGCATTCAACACTACAGAGGTAATTGAACAATAAATTAATTTTGTTAAGTTATCACCTTGCGACCATGAAAATCTCAATTCTTATTTATATTTTCAGGTTTTTCCTTCTCGAGATGCGATGTTAAATTGGGCTCGAGATGTTGCAAGGGAGAATGGATTTGTCCTTATTATTTTGAGATCTGAGACATCTACAAAACCTACAAGATCTACAAGATCTACAAGACGTAATCAAAGGAAGACATTTGTAATTTTGGGTTGCGATAGAAGTGGAAAATATAGAGGACCATATAAGAATGCATTATCCCGAAAGGTAAATGGTACTAGAAAATGTGAGTGTCCCTTCAGGCTAAGGGGAAAAGCTTTGAAAAAGGCTGAAGGATGGATTGTTAAGGTAATGTGTGGTTGTCACAACCATGACTTAGAGGAAACATTAGTGGGTCATCCATATGCTGGCCGGTTGAGTGCTGAAGAGAAGTCTTTGGTTGATGATATGACAAAGAACATGATGAAGCCAAAAGACATACTATTGACATTGAAAGATCATAACATGGATAATGTCACTACTATCAAGCAGATTTACAATGCTCGACAGGCTTATAGATCCTCTCAAAAAGGTCTAGAAATGCAATACCTATTGAAATTATTGGAACGTGAGCGGTATGTGTACTGGTATAGAAAGGTGGACGATTCCAATGTTATCAGAGATATATTCTGGACACATCCAGATGCCATTAAACTTCTAGGTGCTTTCAACACTGTCTTGATAATTGATAGTACTTATACAACCAATAGGTATCCGTTGCCACTGCTTGAGATTGTTGGTGTTACTTCAACAGAGTTAACATTCTCTGTGGCATTTGCTTTTGTGGAGTCTGAGCGAGCTGACAACTTCACTTGGGCACTACAAAAGTTAAGAGGATTGATTGTTAAAGATGATGACATACCCCAAGTGATTGTGACTGACAGAGACATTTCTTTGATGAATGCAGTGCAGGTTGTCTTTCCGAGCTCTTCTAATTTGTTATGTCGTTTTCATATTAACAAGAATGTGAAGACCAAATGCATGTCAATAGTTCATCCAAAGGAGAAACAAGACTTGGTGATGGATGCATGGGATGCTGTTGTGAATTCTCCAAATGAGGGTGAATATATGCAGCGTCTGACATTATTTGAAAAAGTTTGCTTAGGTTTTTCTAGTTTTGGAGATTATGTGAAAAATACGTGGCTGATTCCACACAAGGAAAAATTTGTCAGTGCATGGACAAATCAGCTGATGCATTTGGGTAACACAACAACCAATAGGTATGCCTAAACATATATTTTAATAATTTATCATTGAAAGGTATATTATACTAGTTATTAATCTAATTATATTTATTTTTATTTTTATATGTCAACATTATTATTATAATTATTAATCTACTTGTTTATATTAAATATTATTATATTGTTATTACTTCACAGGGTTGAGGCGACAAATTGGAAGTTAAAGAATTTGCTTCAAGATAGCAAGGAAGACATGTGCAGTTATTGGGATGCGATGAATAACATGATTACATTGCAACACACAGAGATTAAGGCATCATTTGAGAAAAGCATAAATGTAGTGGATCATATGCATAATACTCCATTATACATCAAACTGGTAGGATTTGTATCAATGAGTGCATTGAGTCATATAACTAAGGAGTATGAACGAGTTAAGATTGTTGGTATTGATAGTTCTAAATGTTGTTGCATAGTTAGAACTACACATGGTCTTCCTTGTGCATGTGAACTTGCTAGGTACAGTACAATGCGTCATCCTATCCCCTTGGAGGAAATTCATGTTCATTGGAGGAAGTTAAACTTTATTGACACAGGAATGAATGACAAGGGGTTTGAGTTATCTTTGCAACCTGAATTGGATGCTTTGCTCAAGAGATTTCAGGAACTTGATTATGCTGGGAAAATTATTCTAAAGGCTAAATTGCATGAACTGGCATTTCCTGATACAGCTTCAAAGTGTCCACCTCCCATAGCGGTAATAAAGGGTGCTCCCAGGTCAAAAAGAGACAGATCAATTCATAGTGATCGGGAGCATGTTGATGCAATGCGTCCTACCCACAGTGGCACTCCATCTCGCCTTTCATCTCATAAACCAGTCCATGAGTCTAAACGCAGAAGAGTTTTGCCAATGATGGACCAATTTCCGATTCAGATTCATCCATTTATTGAAGACATTATTGATGTGAAAGCAGATTCAAATTGTGGTTATCGTGCAGTTGCAGCTCAACTTGGTATGGGTGAGGAATCGTGGGCTCTAGTTCGTCAGGATTTGATTAGAGAGCTTCAACAGTGGCAAGATAGTTACGCCAAACTCTTTGGTAGCAATGATCGAGTGGCTGAACTGAGGCAATCTTTGTATGTTGACAAGCAGGCATCTATTAAAAAGTGGATGACGATACCGGATATGGGCTATGTAATTGCATCAAGATATAATGTGGTTCTAGTCTCTTTATCCTTGAAGGAGTGCATGACATTTTTCCCTCTTAGAGGACGACCACCATTATCTCAGTCAAGTCACCGCCTTATTACCATTGGATTGGTGCATGATTGTCACTTTGTACAGGTATGATGTGATGCGTTTTGTTTGAAATTAAATCTTTAATTTAATTTAAGTTACTGACTTTGTTTTATTTTGACTAACATATAGGTTGTTTTGAAGGAAGAGTCTGCGTTACCTCCCACTGCTTTGCAGTGGTCGAGATACTGTAATGCTGAATCTCGTTCTTGGGAAACTTCATATGTTAATCGAATGCAACATTTTAGGTCATTGTTTCCACAAAAAAAAGTAGATCATGTAGACATTATTGGGGATTAATTAATGTCAAATTCGCCACTTGTTACCTCCAGGTTAGGTTTCGTTTCCTACTTGTGTTATGAAATTTGGTCATGCCAAGTCTCTGTAACTTTTTTCATTTTTTACTAATGTAATTCCTGCAATAAGATATATGTATTTTAATTTATTTTCCTCCCATTAAAACCTGTTAATTTGTTATCTGTACTGACGATACAAATGATTTGTTTCATGCCTAAGACAAACAGCACATGGAAACATGTTGTCCCTGATGTGCAGATCACAGACTACTTAATATTACAAGAGGGGTTGGTAGGTTATCTTTAGGAATAATATAAGGGTTTTGTTGGTACAAATGTTTCTTGGACCAATATTTAAATGAGTTTAGGCACATTAAGGAAGAGTTTTTCAGTATAGAAGAAAACCCTTAAATTTCCGAGGATATCTTAGAATTTCTCAGAATACAAAGCTTGTATTGAATGATAAAGCATCTAGTGCTGACTAATCTGCACAAGCCAAAAGTCCTGCAGAAGTGCTGTAAAAGAATAAAAGCATGTCAATTTATATAACTTTGCAACAACTTTTTAAGCCTTTTTCTTTGTACTTAGGATGATGGACTACACTATTTAAGTTGTCAATTTTTAAATGGTGATTCTTCAATGATCACCTTAAAATCTATAATGTGCTTGAGATTGTATTTAGCATTGTATTTTAGCCAAATGCAACGTACTTCAGCTACTTGCACAAAACATTACATTCCTTACTACTATTAGAGCTAGAGAAAGGATTTGCAGAGAGATATACCTTGATGAGATGAGCAACTAGTATTATAAACTAGATATTGCTTGGATCATTTTAAGCTCCAATTCGTATGAAAGTACGGAGGTTCTATAAACTAGACACCAATTAGTTGTTCGAATTGTTATCATTAAGTATAAACCGCATTGATGCAAGGTCTTTTCTGTGTTGAGAAAAGGAGAGAGGAATAACAAAGGAAAAGGCCGATGTTAGAGGAGATTGTAAAATCTAGAAAAATGTTTATATAAAGAAAACTTGTAGGATGAAATATTTCCTATAAAGAAAAAAAGCACATGGCTAGGGGTGGATATATGAATCTAAATATGTGGACCGGTTGTTAAGTTTGTGGACATCACTCATGCCGGATTATAATCAATTTATAGATTCCATTGTTCAAATATGCTAACTTTACACGCAAATATATGAATTTGACACTATAGTGTTTGATATAGAAAAGTGAACCAACTAAAAAGGAATTTTATTTAATTTAATAGACTCTAATTTGATAAATTTTAATTTAATAAATGAAAGAAAACATTTTTTTTTTAAATTGATAGATTTTTCATTTTTTTAAATTACAATTTGGGCCGTGGACAAAAGCCGAATGTGGACCTAAAAAAAGACAATTTATTTTGTTAATTGGTTTTATCGTGCATGTTTAAAATGTGACACCGAATGGGCTTTTGCCTTTTGTACTTTCATAATTCCTTCTTACGCCTTTTCATTATATTAGAAAGATAAAAATAATTTTTTTAAATGATTACATTTTCCAAAAATGTACTCCAGAATATATTAAAAATTAAAAAGCGTTGAATTATAAATTATAGAAACATTCTAAAAGAATATATTCCAAAATGAGAATTTTGTAATGTATTTTAGAATAAATAATTTGAAATTGATTTTTAATTATTCCAAATTCTTTAATCTGGATTCTGGAATATTTTATTATATGATTTATGATTATGGATGGAATAAGGTTTGTGGGTTCTGGGAGGGAATCTTTTTGTAATGGGATTTCTGTCTCACATTACAGTTTTCACACCACGTCACTACTCCTTAGAAAACTGACCCAATCACTTAGTATATAAAAAATTACATTCCTATAAAATTGATATTTTAATAATTCATCAATTATTTATCATATATTAAAATTTATTCAAAAAATACAAAATTCTTTAAGCTTTACACGTTTACAAGTTTGACGACTAAAAGAAAATGTAGAAAGTCAATTCTTCCTCGTGTGTGTCTTTCTGTTTTATTTACAAATAAAAGCTACACTTTTCTTTCGGGGCAAAATAAAATTATAAATTTGTATCATATGATATCATTAAATTTGAAAGAGCTTCCTGCAAAATCCAACAAACTTATACATCATCATCACCTTCACCACTGTCTATCTCAAACACTGCAAACAACTCCTTTGGAAAGAAACTTGATTTGATGCTTCTGCTATTCACTCCTTCCTCTTTCAACCTCTTCAGCCTCTCAACCATTGAATCAATTCCACACTTGGCATCTTCAACTATCAAATATTCTACCTTACTTCCCCCATCATCGTTGCTCTTAACAACACCTTCCAGATTTGCTTCAAGCACACAATTTTTCTTCTTCAACTCTTCTCTGCATCCTTGTAGTCGTACAATCTCCTTGGCTGCCATTTGAATTACAGAATTATTATCCGTCTGCCAGAAAACATAAAAAATAGGTATTAGACATTGAAATTTGAATATACATGTTCTGTCTGGAAGTTTCTGATCACTTTTACATAAGAAAATTATATCTTTTTTCATAAACTAAAATTACTTTGTATGTAAATTATGAATAAATTCTTTTTAAAAGTTAAAATAAGAAATTTTTTATAAATTGATTTATTATTTTTCTTTTCTACAAATGTTTATAAGTTAATGCTTGTATACTTTGGTTCCATGTGGTAAAATTGAATGCAGGGCCAAGCAACACTGTCTCTGCCTCTGTCTCCTCATTCTCTCATTGATCATGTGCCTGAAACTACGATCTCTTTCATTCTCTTCTACGTTATTTCTCTCCACAGGGGAACTTTTTCTCAAGAACGCTAGCATTTTCTTACTCATGCTCTCTGAAATGGACCCGTTTGGAGGGTAATTGCTTCTGGGTATTTCTCTATATTGAACAAAAGCACTTTGAGTTGCAGGAGGTAAAGCTTCACCCTTGATGATATGGGAATATTGAACTACATCACTCTGATCAGTGGCCAAAAGGGGTTGTTGATCCCAGAAAATCTCGCCCAGAAGTTTCTCAGGGAAAAATCGATCCATGTAGTAGTATTGTGCTCAGTTAATTCAGTTAAGAGCATAAGAGAGAAATGGGGTATATATATTATATGTAGAGGAAATGGGGTGCAAAATAGGTAGCATGTTGAAAACATGGTCAATTAAATTGTGTTTGACCGTTGGTGGGTCAAAGTTTATACACATAATCAAGCTCCAACCAATAACTGTTTTGGAGGTAGCCCCCGATCACGAACTCACCAAATGATGGACCCACCATCATCACCCACTTTTCCTGAAACTATAGTCAACTTTGTTTTGAAGCTTAATTTATGTACACCTCAGAAAAATAAAAGCGCCAAAGCTAAAGTTATTTAATAATTTTCTTAAGTTAAAAATAATCAGCTAATGTATTATTGGATCTTGGAATTTATGATAAAGAGAAAGATGAAGAATAAGAAAGAAAAGTTCAAAAATTAGCTTAAAGATTTCTTTTTTATGAATATAGTGCAGCTAATTAAGTTTAATTGTGTAACTCGGTTCCCAGAAAAATTGCCATACGGTATGAATTCTTCTTATTCCTTGTTACCTATTCATAATTCAAGTTCTCAGTGTTTATATGTAGTACGTTACTTTTTAATAAGATTGTTGCTCAAAAGTCAAAGCTCGATTCGTATTCAACGGCACCCTAGTACACATTCGATTATATATAGAATTTTTTTATTAAAAGACTAGAATATGGAGCAGTGGAAGTAGTAAAAGATTGAAGAAGAAAGAGAACATGGGAAGGGTTGCAATGTGGTTGCAGATGGAATTATTTATTGA
Source organism: Macrotyloma uniflorum (assembly GCA_016859785.1). Taxonomy (NCBI): domain Eukaryota; kingdom Viridiplantae; phylum Streptophyta; class Magnoliopsida; order Fabales; family Fabaceae; genus Macrotyloma; species Macrotyloma uniflorum. Next base: position 25,199 of record BDMB01000012.1, read on the forward strand.
ATAATCTAATTCAGAACATACAAAATATGCCATTATTTATCAAGTGGTGGTAAGAGACAGACCACTTGTTTAGACTCAGAAAGATACAAATATATAGTGAAAAACACACTTTGAATTGATGTTCATATACTTTGTCGAAAGTAAATTAACCTGGTGGGTTCAAGGAGTGAATAAAGGTTAAGGTTTAGGTTGTCGCGGAATTAAAGGAGTGGTCAGCAGCATTACCATGGCAGCATTTGTATTTAACAGAGGTGACCTCCATGACACGTCCACAAGAGGCATTTGGGCATGTTATGGTTGCGAGTACATCCAAAGTGTTGAATTCGCATGGTTGAGGAGCAGGAAGATGACGCTTGGTCTCATAGTACTCTTGGAAGGCAATGTCGAAGCCTTCTTTGACGAGCACTCTGTCTTTCCACTTTTCAAAATCTGCCACAGTCTGATACATGGGTTGGGAATGCCCCAAAATCTTCACATTAGAGCCTTTGCTCAGAATGGCCCATCCCTGTGTGTCCTGCTTCAGGCAAAGCAGAGACTTGACAATCTCTTGGATCTCACAGTCCAACTTCTCCGAGTGCTTCTTCTGCCTCTTTCCTTCCACGCCAATCCAGAACCGAGGAACTATCTTCGGATCATCCTTCCCCAAATGGTAATACTCTATTATTGCATCTGCCCTCTTTATTGTTTCGTGTCTCTTTATTTTATCCACTGCCACACTGAATTCTCTGCACCACTTCTCGCTCCCTCCATATATGAATATGTACCTATCTCCTTTCACCTATTCATTCACACACACACTATTTTAGTGTTAATTAATCCACATATAGAAAACTTGCTAAGGTGTTTTTGGGTTTTTTTTACCTGTATACCATGAAGATTTGTTTTCTTCACTTCATCCCAGAACCATTTCCATTTCTGCGCAAGTAGGTACGCATCCGATTTTCTGAAAGGGAATGCGTCGATCCCCCATTCGAAGATGATGTCCAAGGCGTCATCGTTCAACAGCACACCCTGTGGCTTCACCACTGGAAGGATAGGTTTACCCTTGAACTTCAGATCCTCCTCAATCAGCCTTGTGCCTGGCAAGGGTTCAACGTAATCCACCACGTACCATTTTATGTAACTCTTCAGAGTGTTGAACACTTCCCTCCTCGCATCACCCCATCTACTCTCCATCGGGATCCACAAAATCTTGAACTCCTCTTTCTTGAATCCGCTCCTTTCATTCGGATCCTCCACTAGTCCCTCGTAAATTGAATTCAGCAGCCGAATCTCGTCTTCAATTCTGTCCAACTCCGAAATGAATAGCAACACGTACTTGTCCTTGAAAATCTCAACATTCTATTCACCAACAAAACAAAAGTTATAATATTCGTGCTCATCACTCACTTTGTCATATTAATCATATTTAAACACCCCATATCTCTATTCACTTCCAATGATGTTTATATTTTTATCCTTTATCTGTATCATTTAAAATATGAGGATTGAGAGCTTATAATAATTGAACACTAGATTAAAACTATATGATACGAACCACTAACTTTCTGGCGTTGCCATCATATATTTGAGCGTTCTGAGAGCCATTTTGATTGATCAAAAGCTTCAAAAAGTCTACAATGTCTTTGGGCTTGTTAAAGTTTCTCTTACGCCTCCGGTAGTCTTCTACAGTATCTGCAACAATAAAATATGAGGGAGTTAATTTCTTTTCATTTACTTAGGTAAGAAGTAGAGTCAAAGGATATTGAAGGAAGCATGCAAAAACACGAAGCACACACAACCTTTTTGCTGCTCGCATGTCAGTAGTTGCCTGCTGAACTCGTCCAGAGCGGGAGAAAGTTTGGCACGAAATTCCAGCAATGGATAGTTCCTGAAACACAAAAAGTTTATCAATGAATAACTCGATAACATTTCACATGAAGAATATGTTTTGTTGAAGTAAGACTTACGATACAGCCTGGATGTTGCTATTGCAAGCGACAAGGGAAGCGACAACCCAGTAAACAACAAGGGGGATCTGCTCCAATGCATCTGACAAAGCAGGCACATCCTCTGTGTCATAGCTTTCATCAGCGGACAAGGTTCCCCAACGTCTGATCTTCTCAACGGCCTCCATCACCAGCTTCAGTGTTGAGTTCAGATCAACCACGGGAAGCTGTCTATGCTGAATCTGATTCAGCACTTTCAACGAGTTCCCCAGCGGGTCTGATGCCTGGTAAAGGTTCCAGAAGTTTCCATACTCCAAAGCGAAAGCGGCTAGAGCTATCAAAACTTTTGCATCCCACGAGAAACTTCTCAGTTGTTGAAGAATCCTTAGCGTTGTTTGGTGTGCGTTCTCCAACCCCCAAGGGATTGTTATCATCTGTCACCATGCATTATACAAATATCATATTAAAATACTAAATATATTTAGTAAAATCTTTTATCACACAAATTATTCACGTAAAGTTTTAATTCCGACCGAAATAGTATTAACACTGTTCTAAGTAAATTCAAATGGGGCGATTTCTTCGCAACAAAAAAGAAAATCAGTTAAAACTCGAAGACAAAATTCTAACATCACAATAGGATTTCTTAATAATCTGGAATATTCGAAAAAAATACCTGGCAGGACATGAGCTTCAGTCGGGAGAATTCTGGTTTGAAACTGCTTATGGCAATAGGATTTCCTGTAAATCCATATTGCTCATCGACCTGCATGACACCCAAAATTTTAGTCAAAATTTTACTAATGACTAAAAGAAAGGAACGACATGTGTCACTATAGAAAATAATAAGTTTTCATTAGTTATGGATTTGATTGTTGTTGATTTACCTTAAGAATAGCCCCAACAACTCGAGTTGATAGCTTGATAACGCTGGACACCACGTTGAAAAGTGGTTCAGTATCAAACACTTCGTCATCGTAAGTGTGGGATACATACACTTTCTCAATGATATCAGTGTTACTCAAATGAAATGGGTTTGGCAGTAGAGGCTTTTGTTCAGGTTTCGAGATCGACATGTTGCTACTTCAACCTGCTCCTTCGTACGTTAATTAATTTGGATGGAAATAATGTCTTGTTCTATCTCAAGTTGCTCAACCTATTTATAGGTTAAGATTCTTCGAGGCTTTACATTTGGAATAATTATTATAACTTTAGGCTAGAAGAGACAAAGTGTAGACTAAAATTAAAAAAGCATATAAATAAATTCTGTATAGAAAACGTGAAATGTGCCCTTTCATGCAAAGTTCAGGTTTACCCTAATGGATTCGTACGTGACGTTGGTGGGTGACCTTACAATGAAGGATACAATTGCCATTTTCTTGTGCTTTCACCAAACCACTGTGTTTTTCAAGTGTTGGAATTTGCTGAAGCTTTAGCTTTCTCAAAAGATGGTAGTTCACTTGTCTAAAGGTTCAAGGCAAGAAGATTACGGTAGACAATGTTACCATGCAAACCTTATATGACATGATTTGTTTCCTCTGTTGGTGGAATTTCCTTAAACTTTTGCTTTCTAGAAGGACGTTTTGAAGGTCACTTTTCCACATGTTCAAGGCAAGAAGATTTCCTAGGTCTTCACGGTGAATTTTGTTTTCATGATTACGTATTTTTTATTTATACTTCACTAAAAATATTTGTATATTTCTACTATTGTATTCGAATTATATAGTATTGGCAACTGGTAATTAGAGTAAAAAATTACAAACTTATTCGATGAATATATTGTTTAAGTGAGAGTCGTTCTGAATCAATTCAATCAATGCTGACAAAGAAGATGCTGTGACAAAGAAGCAAATCCTTAAATGCATGGCCAAATTATAATTTTTATAGAAACATCATTTAGTGAGAAGCTATACTTTTTCTTTTCATAATTGAAAAGTGTCAAGCTATACAATGACCACAAGATAAAAATACCTTAATTGAGGCATTAGCGTAAGAAGAAAAAGCATGTTACTGCATATTTTACTGACACTGTCATGCCCCAGCTTTTACATGGATCCATCGACCATAGGTAAAGTGATCCAAGTTACACATAGTTTGAATACCCTATTTCAGCTCAAACTTCGGCACCAACTATGTTAGAGTTCAAGTGTAATCGTCATACCCTATCTTACAGTTTTATAGTGATTTTATTTTACAGTTTTATTTTTTATAATAATAATAATAATAATAATAAATGAATAAATAAAATATCACTATTATCTTTTTTTTTTCTTCAATCAAATTATCTTTATTTTATTTTATTTATATCCGAATAACTAATTTTTCCAGTCATTTCTTACTCTCTTTTTTCTCTTCTATCCTCTATTTCTCTCCCTATACCAAATGAAGCTAAATGTTATGCATCAACTTCTACATGACGTTAACCACCACATCAATTGTAATGACACCAAACTTTAATACTTTCACATTCCACATAACAATCTCAATGACATCAAACATGGATATTTTTACATTTCATATATATATATATATATATATATATATATATATACCCAATATATAATAATGAACTCAAATAGAAAAGATTGACATAAAGAGTTAGGAAAGAAATATAGGAGTGGTTAACTTTAATACAAGTGGTAGATTATTGGAGCTAAATATGTATGTCTAACATTCAATCTATCATATAATGAAGAGTAGATTATACATGTGAGAATTTTTTAGCTTGCACATAATTTCCTTGTTTTGGTAACGCTCACAAAATTATAGAGGTATACATTACAATATTTTTTAACAATTAGTTTAATGTATAAAGGGGTTTAGTATAGGATAGAAAAAGGAGGATATTTTGTTCAATATAAAAGAAATACCTAATATATTGTTCTTTATTTCTCTATCAATAATTAATAATTATTGTTTGATTTAATAATTAAATTTGTAGAGTCTTTCATTAAAATTGGAAATTCATATTATCATAAAAAGTTTATGAGAATAAAAAAAATAACTTAAATTTAAATTATTCTAGGATTATTCTAAATCATAAAGTATATTATTATATAAGTAATAATCTTTATGTGAACAAAATGATCAATAGATTTCATTTATATGATAAAAGAATTTGATAGAAAGTTATGCAGCTTATCAAGGTCAAGGGTCTGATATGTTGAGCACCGTAACGCCTCTGCATTGCTTAAAAATGTGCTGCTCAATTGTGATAGGGAAGTTCATGACAATCTTAAACCAAGTGTCAAAAAGTGGATCTCGAATAAAGCTTGCTTAGGGTCTGATCAGAAGTTTGGAACCAATGTCAGGAGAATTGTCATGAAGCAGGTGCTTTAACATATCAGATTTTCAAAGCAATATCAGGTAGTGATAGAAGTTGTAGCTGTACAAGGTATGGTTGTATCTTGTTGGCCAACACAATTCAGTGCAAGTGTGTGTGGAACAGAGTGGAGGTCAGAGGCATTATATATATATATATATATATATATATATATATATATATATATATATATCTAAGGATTAGACTAGTCTAAATATATTTTATAATGTTGGTTGGACATAATATAGCATTACACTAGTCTTTAGACTACTGTTATGTATGCAAGGTATTATAGTTTTCTTTGGATAGGTAAATGATATTTTTTATTAGTTTTCTAGTACTATTATAATTAATCAAACTTTTTGGTTTCTGAAAAATAGAAAAGAGAATTCTGGTGGAGAAGGTAGCTGTGCATACCAAAAAGGAAAAAAAGAAAAAAGAGAGTACACAAAGTAGAATAGTTTGATTTTACAAGCCCAACTGGTATCTCTTTAATTGAATCAAAATCAATTTAGATAAACAAACAGACGCTGTTTGAAGCCATTATTTCAACCCACACAAGGGCACAGAAGAGGCTTCATGGCAACAGCTGACAAGTATAAAAATGATAACATGATAATAAAGCAGCAGTGCACACAAATGAATTCCAAACTTGAAACAAGTTCCTCCACAAAACTCATGATGATGATGAATCAACTAAGAAGCGTACTTCTTCTCAATCATGACATCGCCACTCTCTGGAATTTCAGCCTTGTTGTGAGTATGACCATGGCAGCACTTGTAACTGACAGAAGCAATCTCCATGGATCTGCCACAACCCGCATCAGGGCAGTTAATGGGGTGGAGAATGTCAGCAGGGTAGTTAGCCAACTGCATGTGGGAACATTCCTGAGGGTAATTCCGGCGCTTCTGCTCATAGTATTCCTTGAAAGCCACGTCAAATCCTGCTTTCTCAAGCACCTTCTCCTTCCATATCTCGAAATCTGCTGCAGTCGCCAGCATTGGTTCCCCACTCCCCAGAAGTTTCACGTTTGACCCTTTGCTCAGCAGAACCCACCCTGGTTGCTGCTGTTTCAGGATCAACAAGCTCTTTATCTCGTCAATGGTGGGGTCCTTGTGTGTCTTCTGAATCATGTTTGCGAACAAGCTCTCTATTCCAATCCAGAAGCGAGGGACGATCCTCGGATCCTCCCTTCCAAATGGGTAGTGCTCTATCACTGCGTCTGCCCTCTTGATGATCTCGTGCCTTCTGATTTTTTCCACTAACTGACTGAACTCTTGCATCCACTTCCTGTCACTACCTCCATAGATGAAGATGAAACTGTCCGCTTTGATCTGATTCACAAGTTTATTTTCATTGTCAACAGTTAAACAAAATCAACAATGCTAACAGTTAAGGTTCAAGTTTTGCATGACAAAGTTTTTTCAAAAACACAGTTGTATAGCTCTCATAAATTCTTATTTTTAACCTGAGAACTTATAATTTTTCTTTTTTCTCTTAAAAATTAATTTTGAAAAAGTTGGTCTAAACAAACTCTATAGTTTGTATGCACTTACAAGGTCTTGAAGTTTGGGATTGACTTTCTTAATTTCGGCCCAGAACCAGTTCCATTTCTGGGTAAGGACGTCATCATCAGAAGGTCTGAAGGGGAAGGCATCGATGCCCCAGACGAAAATCATGTGCATGGCATTGTAGTTCACCACTCTTCCCTGGGGGTTCAGCACAGGGATAATGGGTTTGTTCTTGTAGTTCAAGTCCTCTCTTATGAGTCTGATTCCTGCTAAGGGGTAGAAGTATTCCACCACGTACCACGGCATTTCTAACTTGAGATTATCGTATTCTGCCCTGTGCAGAAGATTCCACTCTTCCACCACGGGCACCCACAAGATCCTGAAGTCCTCTTTCCTGTATCCTTTCACTTCCTTAGGATCATCTTGCAATCCCTCGTAGATTGATTGCAGCAGCCGAATCTCATCTCTGATGCTGTCCAAGCCAGAAATGAACAGCAACACGTGTTTCTTCCTAAACACTTCAAGGCTAACCTGTTTGTTTTGATTCCAAAAGGAAAATTATCATCTCATGTTTCAAAGGGACATCATCGTACGCCAACTCAAATGAAAAACATACTGAAACTTTATATGATTTGGACCAATCTCACATTCTTTATGTGGGTGCACTTCAGAGCTTTATTAAATCTTTTGTATTACACGTAAAGATGGATAGAGACTATAAATATGTGTCTTCTTTTACCATATAGTACTTTTTCCATAATTATAAAAAGATTTATATTGTGGGATGATGATACTCATGAAATAGTTACTTACCATTTGTCTAGTGAGGCCATCGTACACATGTGGGTCGTGAACTTCGTTGTGGAAGATAAGAACCTTGAGAACCTCTACAATTTCTGTGGGGGTTTGAAGCAACTTCTTACGCCTCCAGTAGTCTTCTAGGTCACCTGGAATAATTACACACATGATCCTATCAGCATTCAATTTATATATATATATATATATATTATATATAAAGACAAACATTTCCAATTTTAGATGATACAGGTCTTTATATATCTAATGAAAGAAAAAAAAAATTATAAATTTTATATTTTTAAAAATAAAAAATATTCATATAAATACACTTCGTTATGATTGTTAAGATAAAGATGTAAGATGATAGTTATTAATATCAAAATTTCTCAAACTTCGAAATTCATTTTTAAGACATTTTTTAATTATTAATTTTTAATTAGTATATACCTCAAAAAAAATAATTAAAAATTGTAACTGTATTTTAATTTATAAAATATACCTCCACACTTTATAACAATGGCATATTTTACTTTGCATAACTATTGAAAACATATTTCTTTTATCATATGCATATGTCTTCACTCTATTTTTTTTTTCTGTCACATTCCCTTAATAACAGTTAGCATATCTATTACTTTCTCTTTTTACTTTTTTTTTTTTTTCTTTTCGTTTTCTTTCTTATCTCTTTTCTCCACCCTACTGGTCCCTAAAATGGGGTTGATCATAGTTTATTCCCTAACCTATTTTCTTTCTGCTCCTGGTCAGATTCGCCTTCAATTTGCTGATAACGGCGGAAAGCTTGTCATCAAAGTTAGCTATTTCATATCTGTCATCCCTGAGAAATAAAAAAAAATGGCATGTTTAATATAACAGATAAAGACAAAAGTTATAAACTATTGCTTGAATTCCTCGATTTTATTAATACGAGGTTAAATGTGACAGCGATAAACAAAAGCAAACAGAAAAGTGCTATAGTGTCGATGACCTAAGAAAATCTACAAAACGTCATAAAAAGAAATTAATAATTAGACAAATGTTGTTTTATCAACATATACTATGATTTAAGAGAAATTATTATGATATTGTGAAAATTTGAATTACATATCATATGATTGTAGGTTGAGATCATAGCACTACGTTGTAATATTAATTTATTGTAATTTAGACAAGTTTGATAATGAACTTACGATTCACCAAGGAGGAAATCAAAATGATTAGCACAAACAACAGTGGTGACGATTGCCCAGTAGACAGCAACAGGGATCTCTTGCATGGCTTCCGCCAAAGCTGGGACATCCTTCAAGTCATAACCTTTGGTCGAGAGCCTCTCCAACTCAGTGATGCACTCAACAGCGATCAGCAAGTTCTTCACCAAACTGTTGTAGTCAGCAACAGCTTGCCTATTCCTCTCCACGATGTGAACTCGATTCATCTGTGCCAATGATTTTCCAAGATGATCTCCTGTTGGAACCTGGACAAGATGCCAAAAATTTCCATATTCCAAAGCCAAAGCAGCTAGAACTAGTATTGCCTTTCCATCCCACGAGTAGGTCCTCAGCTGCTCAAGTATCGACATTGCTGTCTGGTGTGCGTGATGCTCACCATGAGGTGTGTTCATCATCTACATTCTCAAAGTTAATTACTGAGAATACATGCATACATATTCATACATAAAACTTATAAAAGTTAAATTGAAAGTTTGGTAAACTCAACAATCAAAGTGAAGATTTGTAATCATATAAATTTGCACGCATAGTGGAAGTGGAAAATTAAATAATAATAATCCAATAATAAGAAGTACTAATGAATATATTATATATGCTGCAGAATTAAGTAATGACCTGGGAAGCAATATGCTTGAGTTTAAGGAACGGTGGGTCGAAAGTGGACAAAGCAACCTTGTCTTCAATAAAGCCAACGGGAGTGCCAGTCTGCAAAACAAGCAGTAAAATGATTTAGTTTATTTAAACGTACACATATTTGTGGAAGCGATAAATGTATAGATTCATTAATTACCTTAACAGCAACACTATCAGCAACTGCGGTAGCACGCTTGATGATGTTGGAAGTAACGTTGAAAAGCGATTCCACATCGTACCTTTCAGCGGTGTGGACGTGAGTAATGTAGACTTTCTCAAGGATCTGATCATCAGTCCAACCCAATGGGTTCAAAGTGTTGGTTTGAACCAAAGCGGTTGCTGGGGAAAGTGAAGCTGCCAATGCCATTGCTGATGCCTCTCTTTGAAACTCTCAGGTTTTGATGCAAGTTGTGCCTTCTGCTCTAGCTGCTTCGCCTATATATAACACTTAGAGAGTGAGGTAGAGATTACACTTGCAGCAACTGCTTTAGCAGAGAGAATCTACGAGGCACCTCTTTTTGTGACATCGATGATGGATTTTACCGTTTAGCCTTTGAGAGTTGGTGATTGATATGATGTGAACGGGGATAGTGTGGAGAATTTGGAGATGATTTGGTGCAGCTTTTGCTTTAGAAAAAGATGGAGGGATGTTTGTTCTTAAAATGTTGAAGGAAGGAATAATTGTATAATACTAAAGGTTAAAGGAAGGGAATATATAATTTGATGCATTAGAAGACTGGTACAAGCTAGCAACGGATACTGTGTCCTTTTGTCTCCTGGGCTCATCCATGAATATGTAGTAATAACGTAACCTGCATGCACAGGAATCACATCACTTCGAAAATATTAATGAATGATCAGGTGATTTGATGTGATGTGACGTGATGTGATTTGATCACCCTGATTTTATCACATCTTTATTTCTTAACTTCAACATCAAATGATTAATTACTGTTTCAGGTCTCTAAAACTCATCTTATTTTCTGAAACTATTTGAAGGTGTGTCACTGCCAGAAGGAAAATTTTGAAAGAAACTCTCATGCTTAAAAAGAATATATATATTTATATATAAGATTCAATTTTTCCATTTTAGCTGGTTAATTTAAATCTTATCATTTACTTCTTCCGGTTCTAGCTCTTGATACCAAAAGCAGAAAAGCATTCGAAATCTTACTTTATTCTTGTCTTTGAATGAAGTTCTGTACCCAATATTAATTGTAAATAACAAAATTTAAGCATATATGTATATAATTAATCATAAGAGGTGATTATTCCATAATGTTAATGAAGTCTTATTTAACCAAAAAAAGAAAAATCAGATGAAATAAGGAAGTAGCATATCCAAAATCAAAAGAAAGACGTCTAAATTAAGAGCATAAAGACTTTACAGAGGCTAATTGTTGTCTACGTCAAGAACTATCTTGCTTTATGAAAATGGATAAAAGGTTCTTCAGAAGTTCTCAATAGTATAGTGAGATAATTAACAAATGTGATGATTAACAAATTTTATGATTTTCAAGTGATATCATATTAATATTTTCAAGTACCTACTGGCCAAAGGTAGTTTCGTTTTCCTAAATTTTGTGCTTAGCCATCCACTATCTTTGACTGGTTAGAAAATAAAAAAAATGTGAATTTTAAATTGAAAAGAAAAAGTACAAAGAAGAAATTTAAAAAAGATGTTTAAAGAAACTAAGTTTTCATTTTTATTTTCTTTCACTTTTTTCCTTGAATCAAACATAAAGAAAATATATAACTAAGTAAAGTTATCTTGGTGTATTAGTGACCTACCTAAGTCATATAACTTTTTTTCTATCATCATGTAATATGTATATTAAATAATGAAATGGACTAATATACATGTATCATAATTTGTCTACATGAAAGTTGTGTACTATGGAGTAATAAAATATCTAGTGGTAACTTCAAAAAGATTGTTAGTAAATATGTTCCTCCAAAATATTATCAACAGATAAAAATATGTCGATAATTTTATTATTGAAAAAAATTACCTACCGATTAGTGAGGGAAAATTTTTGTGAAAAACTATCTATAAGCATACAGTAATTTCTCACAAATAAGTCATGATGAGTATCCTTAGTTATTACTTAAAATATACAATACGAATAGTTTTAAACTTAATTATATGTTTATAAATTTATTAATATTAAAATATATCTCATTTTTAATCACATTATAATATTGAAGGTTATTATTCTATAAAAAATTCTATTCAAATTTAATGCAATTTAATTTAAAAATTATGTTAATTATATTTACAAATTTAAATGAATTTTTAGTTTATAGTAATATATGAAATATCAATATGTGATGAATATATGAGAATAGATTTAAAATGTTTATTTTTTTATGAGATAAGAAATACAAATAAAAAATTAAATTATAAAAAAGTAAAAGTTAGAATATTAATAAAGAATAAAAATATATGTAAGTTTTAATATGAAAGGACATTTTCTCAAAAAATAGCGATAAAGTTAAAATGTTTAATTTGAGGATTGAAATATAAAATTAATATTTTAAAATATATAAATAAATTAAAATTGTAACAAATATACCCGTTCTCTGGGATTATCCAAATAAAATCTAATAAAAATGAGTTACAAAAATAGAAATATGTCTCTTTTAAAATTAATTTTTTTTCTGGTCGCATTTTGTAAATAGAAACAGAGTCAAATATATCTCTAACTTGTCCTATTTTAATATTGTCATTTATATTTTTTAGGGGTGTTCAGAACCGAACCGCTTAAAAAAAATTGAAAACTGATCCAAAAAACCGCAAACCGATTAAAACCGTAAATTTTTGGATCACTTTGGATTTTTTTTTTAGAGTTTAGCGCAGTTTGGTTCGGTTTGCAGTTTGGCATTTCAAAACCAAACTGAACCGCAATTATTAAATAATATTATATTTATTTTTAATTTTATTTCCCTAAACCCTAAACCAAAACCTAACCTACCGTCGTTGTCTATTACTTTCATCTCGTTAGACGCATTTTAGGGTTCCAGGGTTCCTTACTTGAAACTCCCTTACTCTGATTTCATTATTTCATCGTTAACTCTTATTCAAATCCATCTTTATCACACCATTTTACCCTCTCCATGATCAATAGAGATTGAAAAATACTTGCAAGACATTGAAAGAATTGAAATAGGTATTTTCATATTCTTACCTAAACTTTTTTATTATCTAATTATTTTTTATCTATTTTTTTAATTCTATTAATTATTATATTTTATATGTTTTTAGAAATTGCTCCAGTCTTATATATTTATATTTTAAAATACTTGAATCTGATGAGAAATTATTTATTGTTTCATTCAATACCCATGTAGATTTATAAATTATTTAAAAGAAAAAAAAAAATTGTGAAACATTCTTGTTCACAATTGGAATCATAGTTTTAGAAATTGGAACCTAAGAAAAAAAAGGATTTATAAGTTAGAAAATGACAAACTATAGTAAGGATAGAAAATTATATTGATATTGTGATTTTTTAACAAATTAAAAGTGTACTTATATTTGTGGTTAGTTTAAATTATATTAGAAATCATGTTAATTTGAATTCAAATGTAAAATTGTGTTTGATTACAACCTAACGGAATTAATTCAGTATATCAGATGTTAAATTTAAGGAGATTGGTGCCTAGTAATTATTTAATTATCTTGAAATGAGATTTTATTTAGGTTTAAATGTTTTAAATCCCTAAAAGTAAATTATTTTTTGGTCAGTACCTATTTAACTTTTTATTTTTAATGATTTAATGATCCTTTAATAAGGATTCAAAATATATGATTTTGATAATTTTTTTTTTTGACAAATTAATATACAAAAACTAAATAAAAAATATCAATTTTTCAGAGATCAAATATATTTAACACTAATATATTTCATAGTAATTATAGTAATTATGTCTTCCTATATTAACATAACATGAATTAATATATTTATTCGGTCCTATTTGTAATAATAAACTTAATTGAGATGAATAATATTCAAAAGTGTGAAAAAAAAAATTAAGGCAATAAATTAAATAAATTTAAAAAATAAACTCATATACAACTTAAATTTTGGATTGAAATAATTTAAGATCCAACCTCTTTGAATAAATTATGAAAAATTGATTAAAACTGAATCTTTTTGTTTTTAAATATATTCTTCTTAAATAATATAACTTAAATTATATTTAATAAATTATTTATTATATTTAAATATAAAATTATATATTTAAAATTTAATATTAAATATAAAATTTTATATTTAAAATTTAATATTAAATATAAAATTTTATATTTAAAACTAAATAACTAATAAACATACATAAATATACTTTTTTAAAAATATATTATATTTATAATATATTTATATTTACTAAAATATTATAACAAATTTATATGATAATTTTTAAATATAGAATCATATAATTTACTATAAATATAAAAACTAAAACTATGAATAAAATAATAATTATATAAATAAAAGTATAAAATATCTCTATAAATAATTATACAATAATAAAAATTACATCTAAACTAAATCATAAAATATTAGTTTAATTTAAATTTGATATTAATTCAATCTAGTTATTTTATGAAAAAAAAAAAAAGATTATTGCTTTTAATTATAAAATCATAAAACAAGGACTCAACTATTAATATATGCTTAGAGGCAAAAGAGCATCTAACTTATAAGGAGCAGTACAATACAAAACATTTAAACTTGGATTGTGAAATCCACAATTCAACTAACTAATAATAAGAAAATAGTTGGATGGAGAGAGTAGAAACAACCCTTACAGAAATACCGAATATTCCAATTTTATCAATCAAGTAAATCAGAAACTGCATTTTTCTTGAATGCTTCGACTAGAGGCAACTGGTTTATTAATGTTTTGTTGGGAGATATGTTATCAGCTTTCAGCCTCTCTCTAATGCCATAGGCTGGAACCTTGGCATTTATATATGCCTGTATCAGAACTTGGAACTGACTTATTCGAGAAGTATAACCAGATTTTCTCATTCTATGAAAAATCTTCTCCGAGTTATGTACGTCACCTCTCTTTGCATACTGCTGCAAAATAACCATATAGGTGTTAAACATTGGCTGCTGCATGTCACCCTGTTGGATTGCCTTCTGCAAAATAGAGTCTGCCTTTTCGACTTCACCTGCTTCGATATACAGTTTCACAAGTGCGTTCCAGGTCATTGGGCCAATTTTCAACTCATTATCTGCCATTCGCTTAATAAGATCCTTACCCTTCTTTAGCATCTTATTATTTGCATAAACCATCAGAAGAACTGAGTAGCTCTTGGCATTAAGATTCCATTTCTTTGACGCCATCTCAAAAACTGCTTCAGCTTCTTCAACTTTTTTTAACTTTCCCCAAGCTTCAATTGCAGCTAGGCAGTCAGCAATCCGAGGATTTGATTTACAGATGTTCCAAATTCTCTCCACTTCGTCAGCCTTTCCCAGGTTTGCGTAATGATGAAGTAAAGTCGCACATACCCACTGATTTTCTTTTAAGTTTTCACCTTCAATCTCCTTCAGTATAGCCTCAGCTTTTTCTTTAAGCCCAGCTGATGTGTAATGCCTAGCCAAGAGTCCCAGCATCTGGATGTCTGGTTCAATGCCTTCTTCCTTCATTGTCTCCAATATTTGCTCCATTCCAGCAATATCATTGGACAGGCCTTTCGTGTCTACTAAGAGTCTGTATGTAAAGAGAGAAGGTCGTACATTCTCTTTCTCCATCAGTAATAACACATCAGCTATTTTTTTCTTGTCAACCTTCTTGTACAAAATCAGCAACTGGTTACAAGCAAATGTCGTAACTGGTAAATCCAAGTCCTTCATTTTGTTGAATATTTTCTCTGTTGCCGCCAAATTGTTCCGACTAGCACAGTTAGCCAGTAAAGTTCGGTATAATAGCTCACCTCTAAAAGATTCTGGAACACTCTCAAGGTATTTCTCTGCCTTTTGGAGGCCACGTACCTTGGCAATCAAATCAAGTTGAGAAGCATAATCACTCTCCACAAATTCAAGCTTCTTGTTTGACTCTAACCACTGAAAGAGCTACAGTTCCAACAAAAAAAAAAAAAACATTACAGTATATACCATCATATTGGAAAACTGGAAACTCAGAAAAGGTAAATATACATTATCAATGTCAGAAGTCAATTAAATAGATATAATAGTTAATCCGTACAACATAGAATACATGTATGGAAACACCATGCAAGACAATTCCTATGTTATTATCAACTGAAGAAAAATTACGTGCTACAAAAAGCATTTGCAACATATCAATATGCAGGGGAAAAAAACAAAAACAGAATCATTCCCCTACTCCGCAGTCCTAACCTGTGGAGTAGCAGACTACAAAAGTTCTATAGAAGTTCATGAAATTCTACAATTTATGTTATGTTACATATATGCTTAATTCTAAGTACCTAGTGAAAGCATGTCTATAATAATTGTCTCCAAATAGTTTCATTAATATCTAAACTACATAAGATGACCTCTTTAAAATGAGTTGCTCAAATCAAATTATCTAATAATATGAGTTTTGAGGTTGAGAAAAAGAATCCTCTCGATGATAATATGGAAATATTTGGCCTTATAGACTTATGTTCCTTTTCTAAATTTATTCTGCTGGAAATGGTCTGTGTTTCAGATTTAAAAATCCATATGTAATAGTTATTGAGGTCTGTATATATAGAAGTTATTGAGGTCTGCATGTGTTTCAGAAAGTTTGATTCCTACAGTTGCAAAGAAGACTCTTTTCCCATTCCCAATCTTAACTAAACCTATTGGTAAACACATTCCCTATTTGCAACCTGTTTTAGCACTATCCATGAGATGATCTTAAATTCTGATTCTTCCACTTTGAATATTCTGTATACACCTTTTGATCAATTGAATTCTGGTTTTGGATAACTTACAGGAAAATTTGGCTTTTCTGTATGAGGTGTTTAGTTATTTGCTCTAAATTTGGTTGTTGTATCTATGACATCTGTTTTAGAATAAATTGACAGCTTTAGTTTTTGCCTCTGATCTTCATTTCTTCTGAGGATAAATGACCTTAACCCGATTTATGGTTTCAAACATGATTTCCTCAAAAGTATTATTACTCTTGTGCAGACCCCGTATAATTATTTGTTTTCTCATAAGATCTCAAACTCATTTTAAATATTAGAAGGAATCCTATGGTAGTTTTCTTGAGAATATTCTCATAGTTTAAACATTATTGTACAAAACTTGAAAACAAAAGGGGTATGCTTGCATTCCATACTGAGTTTATCACTCATAGCTTTAGAATATTTTAGAGAAAAACTACCTCCCCTAGTCACCATAGAATTTATCGAATAGGGTAAAGCAAAGCACAATGACTAATGTTGTTTATGCTATGGCCAAATTCAAAATTAGCTAAGAAGCAAACAAGTAAACTAGTTCAAATTAATATTGATGCTTGTGCATGAATTATGGAAAATGAGTTTGGGGAGACTGAATATGAATCAGGTTTGGATGTAGACATATTGGAATTGGATGAAACCTCAAGAGGATGATTTAAACATTACTGATTTTAATGGGAGATGAAATTGGAAATGATGGGGTAGAAGATCTCTTGAGCGATTATGATTTTAACTTGCAAAATTATTTTTTTAGATGAATTATTGTTTTGTAACTAGGATAGAATTCCTATTTGGTAAGTAAGAAGGATTTAAGGTTTAGGAATTAGGATTGGGTGTGTTTAGTATCTAATCACATCTATTGACTTATTTATGTGTTTATTATATTGCTTTTTGTCTATCATGTTGAATTTAAATTCAATTTTGTGAGATATATATGAATTTCATAAATTTGTAGGATCTTTCTATCCATGTTACGATTTTCTAATTTACAATTCATACTTCCCTTTCCAATCTTATATAAGATTTCGATTTAGACTACATTGGCTGTATGCGGCAGATAGTCTGGGTAAGTAAGAGCAGGGAATACAAATCATAGTTAACAACAACTGACAAAAAAAATGTAGCAGCACGATGGCAGATTGTGGGGATGATTGCTATAATGAGATTGTAGATCCACAACAATAATTTATTGAGGATGCTGGCCAGTTCCCCAAGGGTACTTATCAGCAGGACTCATATATTTAACATACATACATAGGTGTGCACATGTGTATAAAAAACAATATCCTCTCTCATTAGATGAGATAGACTACAAGATCACATGACAGCATTGTGCTCAATTAAATTAAATTCCCGGAAATATTTTCCACTATGAGATTCCTTTTAATAATTTCTTCTAACATTTTTCTTAGTTTCCTTGTACCCCTTAGCATAGGACTAAAAACCAAATGATTGCTCTCCTCATTGGTTCATTCACTGACCTTTACACATATCCAAATCACCTTTACCAATTCTGTCATTTTTCCATTGATAGGTGTCACAGCAATAACTACTTGAGTCCTATCAATATCCTATCGTTTCTTGTGTGACTACATAACCTTCTTAATATACTCATTTAGACCACTCCCAAATTTTCTCTGGTTACTCTTTAACTCCGGCATTCACTACCATAATACACGAAAAAAAATACATTAAAACTTCACATTGAGCTTGGTAGCTACTTTGTGTTCACAACGTGTGTACGTGCTTAGAAGAACAATTCACAATTAAAAATATTTATAAATAATGTAAGTCTGGAAAGACCAGAAAATGGTTGGGTAGCAGAATAGAGGGTGATGTAAAGAAACAGATCTGCAAACTGTCACAAGGGTATAAACAGAGAGTGAGCAGCAGACTGGGTGGAAAATGTGTGGTTAAGGTTGACAACAAGCAATAAACTTGAAACATCCAGAAACATGAAGCAACGGCAACCTAAATTTATCAGCAAAATATTTGAAATGTTTTAACTGGATAAATTGGTAGCAGATAAAAGTTTCATCATTTTACCTGCAAAGCCCTCCCATACATTTTACGCTTCCGAAGATTACGCACAGCAGACAAGATATCCTTCCGACCTAGA
Source organism: Macrotyloma uniflorum (assembly GCA_016859785.1). Classification (NCBI taxonomy): domain Eukaryota; kingdom Viridiplantae; phylum Streptophyta; class Magnoliopsida; order Fabales; family Fabaceae; genus Macrotyloma; species Macrotyloma uniflorum. The sequence goes on from BDMB01000012.1 coordinate 43,662, forward strand.
TTTTTCCCTTGTTCAACCCACTTGTTGAGAGCAGAATCAATCGACAAACCAGGAGCCTTTAAAATTGCCTTGAATAGTTCCGATTCAGTCAGCCTACCCCGTAATTTTTTCCTGGTAGGATCAATCTCTGCATCCGATACCTCCAGCTCATCATGTAGTTTTTCACCATCCTCATCCCCATCAGACAAGTGCCCCTCAGATTCATCACCCTCCAAATCATCATCATCATCATCATCATCATCATCCTCTTTCGTGCTGCTAGAACCGGCTTGCGAGGAAAGCTCGCGCCTTCCCACAGCAAAATTGAGTGAAGCACGGCCCGTACCGAAAAACGCATCAGCAGACAGAAATCTACCGTTGGTGATTTGATGAGACCGATGCATACTACCCTCATTCTCCACACAAGTGGTTGGCACTAAATTTACACAAGAAGCACGGGTAGCTCCCGCATTAAGCCCTTGGCTCCTACCACAATAAACAGCAAGCATAAACTAATCAGAAAGAGTTGCAAAATAAAAAGCAAAACCCACAGTTTCTGAGAATCATTAGCCTAATCGCAAAATTTATACAATCAGAGATTCAGCACATTAATGATAACATGGTGGAGAACAAAAGAGAGCTGGTGTTGATGGTAATTTTGAGAATATGTATCTGAAGGAAAGAGAGTGGTATAGTTGGTTACCTGAGACGAATAGAAGCTCGACGAAGTGTCCACATGATAAGAACAGAAGAACAGAGACAGAGAGAAAGTGTGAGAAATGGAAAGGGGAGGAAGAGAGCCTGCAAGCTTAAACCCTAACTACAAACCCTCTCCTTCTTATATCACGTGACCAACCTCACTAAACCCTCCCCGCGCACTTTTTTTTTTTTTTATTATTACATAAAAGAAACACTTCAATGAATTATATAATCTAACAACAAATTTTAATTCTTATTTTATCTGAATGTCTCGAACTTAATCAAACAATTAATACAGGAATAAGGAGATATAACTAGATAACCATGATATAAACAATGATTAAGTATATTTTTAAAAAAAAATAATACTTCTATAAGTGAAAAAATATCTAAACAACTACTAATGGTAGATATATATTATTAATTATTTTTTTATCAATAAAAAAAGTATAATCTTATAACTATATTAAAAATTTTAATATTTCTCTTGTATTTAATCGAAAAGTTATTATAAATATAGAAAATTGTTGTAAAATTTTTAATATTTCTCTTGTGTTAAATTTAAATTTTATAAGATCAATAAAATTTACACGAGTGAAGTCTAATTTTCAATTTCATTTATTTATTTTAAAAATTTTATTTAATAAAAATTGTTATATTTGTTCAATACCTGCAAATTTTTAGAAAAATTCAACTGATATTTTTTAATAAATTTTATATCACTTTTCAAAATTCAAATTCTTATCTGCAAGTAAATTTGATCTTTAGAGTATATTATATTTTTTAATTAGATAAATTGATCTGTTACAAATAAATTTAAAATAATGAATTATTCCTTTTTTTTTTAATTCTTAATAATCATAAAATCTGGTTTATCAATAATATTTTTATCTATATTTATTTTTATAAAATTTAAAATTAAAACACATATTAATTGTGGAGAAAGAATATTTTAAATAAGATATATGAATATATGTATGATCATAATAATTTTTTATTATTTTTTATAATAACTTTATAATGTAATTGGATAAAATCATAACACTTTTTCACTTCCAAATAACTCGTAACATAAAAAAAAATTGTCATTTCTTTCCCAAAATCATATATTTTATCTTATTTGTATCATTTATATTATAAAAATTATTAAAATTAGTAAAATAAAAGAATTATTATACATGCAATCTCATATATAGTATATCAAAATTTGCTCAGTGAAAAAAAATGTATTTGTTATGAAATTACATAACCATGTTCTTTCTCTAATAAATTTGTATATTAAAAATTATTTTATATCTTTGTGATAAATTTTTTTAAATAAAAGTATTTGTTATGAAATTATCTTATTTCATTAAAGGTTTAATAAATTATTTAAAACAAGTATTAATTCATAGTTTTGATTAGATAAATATTTTTTATATACTAATTTCTTTTGAAATAATAATTTTATAAAAATGATAAAAAAGAAAAAAAATTAAACTAAATATTTATTATCGTATAACTTAAAATACAATGCTCGATAACCAAATCTTTGTAACCATCCAAATATCCATTCTTGAATGCTAGCTAGCCACATCACTTGCCAATGTTGTATTATACTACATTTCTTCCCAATACAATATTAAAATTCCATATTCTTACCTTACAAATATGAACGAAATAGTGTAAGAATGTAATAATTATAGTAAGAATATGTGAATGAAAGAAAGGAAAAGTACATATAAAAAATATATAAATTAGATTATTGCCTGAAGAATCATCATCATCATTCCTCATTAAAATTATATATATTAAACCACACATAAAGGTTAATATCTAAACTATAGACAAATGAGGGTTAATATCTAAATCATAGATATAAATAATTTTTAATATATTCTCTAAATTTATTAGTAGATAAAATTATCTTAAAGCAAGATTAAAATATATAAAAAAGGAATAGAGAAATTATTGAAGAAAGATAATCCTTAATTATATCTCACTTTCTTGATGAATTATTTTAAAGTTTAACTATTTTATACCTCTCAAACTAGTACCACTTTTGTAGCATTACCTTAAAACTACCCAATATACCAACTAGCCCAACCAAATTTACGATGCTTATGAAACCTTCCATTTCTAAGTTTAGTTGGTTGTTACAGTTCATGTTAAAATCAAATTATTCAGTTGATTTGTTAAGCAAAAATTAATGTTAAACCTCAAATAATGAGACAATATGCATAGTCATTTGTCTTTCTCAATTTCCAAAGCAGACAAAAGAAGAATGAAAAAGAAACATTGACAATTCAAAATGGTTCTGTTCTTGTACAAAGTGAAACCAAAATATTACTGCTTCACCAAAGTCATGTTTTGTTTGTCCATAAAAACATGTATTAAATGAAAATATGATGGCTTTAACTTGAACACGTTTAGAAGCCCCCACACGGGGTTAAGACTGGTAGAAGGAACCCCACATGACATGAATCATCATCACAAACACTCAGAAGGGACCCTCCATTCACATGCTCCTGCCTCCTTCAGATCAACGCTTCTCATCTGGATTTCCCTCCCAAAAGCATCTCAACCCTCCATCCAAGTCCTAAGCCGACCAAAGGGTAGGTGAGTGTGTCCCACGTCTGTCCTCCAACTGGGGGGACATCTTCCTTTAAAGCCGCTGTGACTGCTACCGACACGTCCTTCTCCACAATTCTTCCTTTCTTTCAACTTTCCTATAAAACACCCTTCCACTTCCAACTTTCCCACATTAGCATCTCAACAATTGCAACTTTCATAGAGGATTAAGGTTTTCAGTATATTTTGTTCGTGGGAAATTCTCATCTCTGGAAAACATGGAAAGCAGAGTTGTATTTGAGACTCATCTCAACCTCAAGGCAACAGAACTTCGATTGGGGTTGCCAGGAACAGAGGAAAAGGAAGACAAAACTATCCATGCATATGCTGTTATTAGAAACAACAAAAGGCAAGTGCGTGAAACTTCTGAAGACTCTGTTTCCATTTCCAAGGCCTCACCTCCTCACCAACAACATGTGGAGACTGTTACTGCCCCTCCTGCCAAGTAAGTTTTCCAAATAAGTTTTCAAGAATCATGCTTCTTTTTCATAATTTTAAATCTGCCAATAACATTTTGCTGCTAATCTGTGTATGATGCATATTAAATTCGTGTAGTTTTTTGTTTTTAACATAAAGAAGTAGAAGAATATGTTGGAAGATTAGTGCTATTGCATGATTGGTTTGGCCTTTGGAGTTTTCATTCAAAAATGGAAGTTTCAGCTCATGTTTGACAATAAGAGGATCATTCTATTCTTTTTAGTATGATATATGTATAATTTTTTCCCTTTTAATATAAAGAAGTAGAAGGATTTATAAGAGAATAAGTAGAAAAGTTAGTAAGAGAATTAGTAGAAAAATATATATTATTTTGTTTTTGGTTAAGAACTTTTTGTTTTGGATCTGAGTTTCGAGGTAAATGGATTGAATGTGTTTATTACTGGGATGGCAGGGCAAAGATAGTTGGGTGGCCACCAATCAGATCATACAGGAAGAACAGTGTGCAGGAGGGTGAGGGGGATGGGATCTACGTGAAAGTGAGCATGGATGGAGCACCTTACCTCAGAAAGATTGACTTGAAAGTCTACAGGGACTATCCAGAACTACTCAAAGCTTTAGAAACCATGTTCAAGTTGACCATAGGTGAGAGTGAGAGACCAATTTTCATTTGTTCTTGTCAGCTCACTACTGTTCACTATTGTCTTCTTTTGTTGTTTTGTGGTATGAAAATAACCTGAACTGGTTTTGTTGGTTCAGGTGAGTACTCTGAAAGAGAGGGTTATAAGGGGTCTGAGTATGCTCCTACATATGAAGACAAGGATGGTGACTGGATGCTAGTTGGAGATGTTCCATGGGAGTAAGTCCCCCCTCACTCTCTCGTTTCTTCATATGTCTAGTATGCTGTCTCTTAGCTGTTTTGTATAAATGTTGTAGATGGAGAAAATAAGAAGTAAAACTTTTCCAGAAATTAAAAATAATTTATTATTAAAACTTTTATAAAATCATATTTGTACTCATTTATCAGTAAAATTCAGCATACCGAAAAAAAATATTTTTTGTTTTTGTTTCTGGTAAGTGTTTATAAAAAAGTTATTCATGTTCATAACATACTCGGAGAACTTAACTTTTTTTTTTTATGTTTCTGCAGCATGTTTATGACTTCTTGCAAAAGGCTAAGAATCATGAAAGGCTCAGAAGCAAGAGGGCTGGGTTGTGGTGTATGAGAAAGAAAGGGTAAATTACTATGGCCATGATGAGGAAATCATTCTTTCAGCTTGGGTTTTGGAACTAAGGGATGTTGAATCAATGCTTTGCTATCACCATGCATGCCAATCTGGAGTTGGAATCTAAAGTAGGGAGATGGAAGACTCTGTCTGTCTACAAGTTTTGTTGATATTTCTGGTTATTTCAGCACTACCTGTGATGGAGTGTTATATGTTGTTGCTTCCATTGAACCCTTCCAATGAGCAACCTCGTAAAAAATTGCCTAAACCAAGTTGGTTGGTGGACAAGAGAGATAAAAGGGATTGATCTGTTCATCCAAGTTTTTTTTTTTTTTTTCATTTTTTGTATCACACACAGAAACACAGGGTAATACATCAAATATTCATGTAATACTTTGCTATTCAATGGACACAAAATTAACTATGCATGTGCGTGTTGAAATTTGGTGGATGTTCTAAAGTTGATAATGTGGTTTTAGCTAGGTAAATGTGTATGTGTGATTGGTTTTTACATGTTTATTTTATGGTTCATTTCATGTGTCTTTGTTGTAAACAACATTTTAATGTCCAGAAATCATTATTCAAATATGTATACTAAATTTTATTGTTAATTTGTTTTTAAAAAGAAAAACAAATAAAATATAAGCCTCTCTTACAAATTAGTTTTATCTAAAATTAAATTTAAAAAAATATATTTATTAAAACCAAATCTATAAAGGTTGAATCCAAGAGTGTTGTGTTGTGTGGCATATCCATAATCTCTTGCTCTTAATTTCTTATTCACTTTCAAATCTATCATAATCCATTTAAAGAAAACATGTTATGGTGTAGTCCTTTTGAAATATATGGTTTTTGAAAACTTTGATATCATTGATTATTACCATCTAAGAATTAAGAGAGAATTGTGATAATAATATTAATTGGTCTTATCACCCCCACCAATAATCCTACATACATGTCATTGAATTGAGTTGTAAGTCAAATCAAACAATTTGTTATGCAAAAAGAATTGGATTTCTCAATACCATTATTAGAGAGGTTAGAGAGAGATTAGCTACCGAATAAAATTAAATGGAGTCGTTGGTTGTTGGCAAAAATAATTAATCTTCACACCCTTTATTATGAACAAAAAATATAATGAACAAAGAAGCCAGGCAATCCACAAGATATATAATATCATGCTTAAAAAATTAGAAACCCATGATTTAATTCAGATTATGTTAAATTAGTTAGATTTTTTTTTTTAAAGATTATGATTTGATAAAGATTATGCAGTAAGAAACAATGTTGTTTGTCCAGAAATAATGAATGAAAAGCTGAAGCATTCCATCATTAATCATATCAATCATGAAATGACTATAAACTTCACATTTTCTTTTCTAAAAGCTAAAGTGTGATATGTTTGTGTATGCTAAAAGCTCAAGCACCACACTTTCTACTGTAAAATATGTGCGCACGAACGTCCCCTTTTTCTTTTTACTGATACACCATTTTTTATTTTTTTATTTTTTTATTTTTTTATTTTTTTATTTTTTTTCCGTACGACATTAATAGATTGTTTGTTTCAACTAGATGAAAAAAAAGACAGATTTGAACTAAAAATTGAATATTTATGGATAATTTATTATATAACCTAAGAAGAAGTTGATTTGATGAATGAAGTGGCTTGTATTTTGTGTTGGTTTTCTTACATGTGTTTATTCTTTCATGATGGTGGACCCTCAAACTCAATGGTACATAGCTACACATTATTATTGTCTTCATTTGTTAAAAAAAATGATAAAAATTTAAAAAAAAGGTTGAATAGTATGTTAAAAACATGATCATACCTTTCAGTAGAATGGTTTCAAAGTAAAATTCACCTGCAAAATCAAAATATTGTTTTATCCTTCCTCCATAATAATCGAAAAATGAGCTATTATTTATGTCTGACAAGCAAAGTAATGAGAACAAGTCAAATACAAAGAAAGACTTTGTTAAAACAAAAGTTGAATAGACGTGTAGTAGTTTTCCACGGGCAATAGTTATGATTTTAATGCTTGTTATTTAATCATGAAAAGATAGATTTATAGCTACTTTTTATGCTCCCTAACCTTCTTTTATTATGAATTAACTTATTGTTTAACCCAAGTTCTATTCCAAGTACTCCACTAACAAAGATATGTACGTACATATTTGTTAAAAGAAAATTTTGTAGAACACTAAGTATGTTGTTGTATTTTCACTATATCACAAAGGAAAATCATAAATTACAACATGTCTCCAGCACACCTAACTGTGTTATATATACAGCCCAATATTCTTTCTCTCTCCCTTATTATTTTTGGGTTCAGAAAAGCCTATTCCATGGATTAGTACTTATTGTTGCTTTTTACACCCAGAAAATACCTATTTTGGAATAGAAAAGGGTGAGGTAGATTTTATGGGATTTAGGAGGAAATGCCCCTACTTATTGAGGGTCTTTTAAACCCTTTTTTGTGGTTACCATATCCATAGCTAAAAGAAGACCTATGCCCATACAAAAAGGGCCAAGGCGACACAAACTAGAGATCACCAAAAAACCAAATGGATTTCTTTAGACAAAAATATCCAAATGGTTCTCTGACCAAAACCAAAACCAAAACCAAAACCAGGTCAGATAGGTCAGCACCCCAACCCATCTCACCTAGCCACCACCCGTGGTGAGCCCATCCCATCATCTGAGATGTCAAAGCCCACATCTTCACTTTTAGATAGTGCATAGGCAACGTCCATTATGCTGGGCCTCTTTGACTGGTCTCTATGCAAGCAAGCAATTGCAACCGTGAGAACACCCATCAAACTTTCCATTGAGCATGTCTCCCTTAAAATATCCTTATCCAACCATTCCTTCAGTCTCCTAACCTTCTCTCGCTCACTGTCCACTTCAAAGGTTCTGATGGCACTTGCCCACAAGAGATTTCCCTCCTCATCAATGGCTTCCTTCGCAGAAATTAGTTCAAGCAACACAACCCCAAAAGAGAACACATCCATCTTAGTGGATACCACACCGTCAGCCAGATATTCAGGGGCAATGTAGCCCTGTGTTCCCACAATGTGCATGGTGATGGCATTCATTCCAGACTTGGCAAGCCCAAAATTTGCAATTTTGGCTCTCTTGTTGGAGTCCAATAGAATGTTGCTGCTCTTGATATCTTTGTGCACAACTCGTGGCCTTGTGTGCTCGTGGATGTATTGGAGGCCATTGGCAATGTCAATGGCTATTCTTAGCCTAGTTTTCCAGTTCAGCTTTTCCTTTTTCTCCTCATGCAACCATGAGTATAGAGATCCATTCTCCACATATTCATAGACTAGATAGCAGTTTGCTTCTTCTGGATCTATGCAAAATCCCTCCAACTTCACCAGATTCCCATGGTTTACCTTCAACACAGGAAATGACACTTGTTAATCAACCACTTAAGCATGAATCATGGTGGACATATATAATAAATCGAGTGCTAAACTCACATAGATAGAGAGTAGCCTATTATATTTTTTTTTTTGAAACTTGTTCATTAGAAATGTAACAACCAAAAGTAAAAGGCTCAAGTGGAAGAAGCTGAAGTGTTATATTATAACTATGATTATTTTAGACAGATCCAAATGGGAATACATTTTAACATTTTTGTCAAGAAATGGTAAGAGACAACAGGGCAGCGGCGTCTTTGTCTTTCGTTGTGCTTTTAAGTGCACCTAACGTGCTGCTTTATAGTTAAATTATTAACACCACCATACTCTATAATAATATTAATTAACCCTGGTCTGAAAAATATGACAAAGTTGGAAACATCTTTTTATTAAATAACTAGAAGTAATTATGCCATCAACCACTATTGTTTTATTCCTCTTGATTGATGCGTTTCTGAAATACAAACATGAAAATAATGAATAATCACCAAAATAAATCCAGTCTGACAGTTTTAGAAATCCATTCAGACAAGTTGCTTTACAACTGAAGGTTTGTTCGTCCCGCAACAACAGAATAATTAATTCTCTTGCTACGATTCCGATTATTTTTTGTCCCAAGTGTTAAAATAATTGTGTATATCCAGGTTTCAGGTATCTACAGGTTTATTCCCTTGGTTTGATTATGCTAAATTTTAAAAAATTAGTGGCGGGTTGACTATTCATCAGACAAGTCACTTCACTTGATATCATCGGATTAATCAACAATAATAAGATATTAATTAACTCCCAGCCTATTAATTAACTCTTACCTTATGATGTACTGTTTCAAATTTCAATCTGTTCTTATATATATGCTTCTGTTGTATCCAGAATAACACGGAACTAAGTTATTGATCTTTTCACTGATTATCTATACCCATAATGTGAAGAGAGTTTTTCCACTCTCATCCAATCACAACGCTTTAAAAGTTAGACTTTATCATAATTTTAAGTGATTAATAATGTAAATTTTGTCCTACAATTAAATTCAAAATATAAAGAATTTAGTAAGAGTATGCTTTACACCTCAATCCAAATTCCAATCACAAATTATCCTAAAACTCTTTATGGCAGATGAAAATGAAACTCAAAAAATGAACAAACAATTATTGTTGTTATGCAAGAATGTGGAAAAGAAGGCTATAGAGAGATTGGTGTTGTGTTTACCTTCTGCAAGATCTTGAGTTCCTCATAGGCATTCCACTTCATCTTCTTGATGGCAAAGACCTCCCCATCAATCTCCCCTCTGTACACCGAGCCCTCAATCAAGGAACTCTCATCAAACCCATCCGTGGCCTCCACCAGTTCCTCAACCCCAAAAACCCTATACTTGTCCAAACAATCCGACACATTCGCCTTCAGTTTCATATCCAAACCACCTTTCTCCCCCTCTTTCCCTCCCAAATACACCTTCTTCCTCCCTCCCTCTTCCTCATCCTTCAACCCCAACCTTTTTTTCAGCACAACCTCTCTCCACACCCACACCCCACCCACTAACACCAACAACAACCCCACCACTCCCAACCCAATCGCCAACCCTCTAACAGTCCCTGTCCTATCATTCCCTGTCCTATCATTCCCACTCGGCGGAGCAGCCGGAGACACCGCCGGCTGCGAAAGAGCAGGAAGCTGCGCCACTGGAATGAAAATCGTGTCATAATCATACAGTGTCTCATTATTCGCGTCAATTATATCTTGTTCCTGAGCCCCAAAAGCTGAAGCAATGGAGGAGATGTTGTCCCCGGGTTGCACAACGTACGAGATCATGTAATTGGTATTGTTGATGTCGGGACATTTGCAGAAGATAGGGAAGATGGTGACCTGGCCGATGGAGAGGCCGGTGGCGACTAAGGTGGGGTTAACGGTTTGAACGGAAGGGTAGGTTGTGAGGTTGTTGAACTTGAAGGTGGAGACGATGTAGAAGGTGTCGTTGGGTTGGATGGTGTAGGAGATGTTGGCGTAGGAGAGGGAGCCGAAGGTGGCGTTGACGGGGTTGCAGGAGCAGGTCAAGGGGACAAAGAGGGGCTGGTCTTGGACCAGGGGGGAGGACGCGGAGGAGATGTTGCTCGGCGTCGAGATCATGAGGCGACTGACCTCGAAGAGGTCGCCGACAGCGCCCAGGTCGAGGAAGTTGGGAGCAGAGGCGCGGTAGAAGGCATAGGCGTCGCACGTGCGGGTTCCGGTGCACTTGAAGCCCGTGTTGTTCTGCTGACGTAAGGTTTGGGCGAGGGAAGAAGGGATGAAGAAGACGAAGATGAAGACGAAGATGAAGTTGCGAGAGAGGAAGTGATGCAGTTTTAGTGGTGTCATTGTTTTGGTGGTTGATTTTGTTTTGGGGTTTAGGGTTTATATTGGAGAGTGGGATTTGATTGAAGCATCATCAACATCATCTTCCTCTTCTTCTTCTTCTTCTTCTTGGTTTAAGGTCAATGGTTATGTTCTGTTTGGCTGTTTAAGTTGTTGTAGTCAAGATCGTTGAATAATCAAGTTCTCATCCTCAGAAGGAATGTGGGGCCCATTTGACGAAGGGTGTTCATTTTCAACAACTCGTACTCTTCTTACAATTTTTTAATTACTCCTTTTTATTATTCTATAAGCTTTATCTTTTTAATCTTCATATTTATAAATTATTCATATTGGTATTTTTATACAATTTAAAATATTTGTATCTTTTCAGTCTTTATTATCTAAATTTACAAAGATTTTATGTGAGGATGGAATGGTCCAAACATACACCTTCAACACGTTCAATTTCTTTGACAAAAAAAATGCAAAGAAAATGGAAAATGGAAAATGATGAATATAGACATTCACATGTTACATTATTCAATTTGTATCACTTCTTTCAAACTAATTATAGTCCAGACGGAGGAAGATGCAAGCAAATTATCTTTATTCAAAGATTAATGCAGAAACTCCAATTTTCTTTTTTTAATTATCAAGTGCTTCTTCCTTAAATTTATAAAGATAAGTTGTAACTTTGTTTGATGTACTAGAACAGGAAAACAAAAAGATTTTCAAGAATAACACCATGCTTCTTTTGTAACAAGAAAAATAAGTAGCAAACAAAATTTTTCTATCCTGTGTCAGCATGCTTGGTTCCAGTAGAGAATGGCCTTGACTTCCAACAGCACTAAGAATCAACAGTGGAACTGGAATGAGCGTTTTGGAGGGGTTATCACTAAATATCAAGGTGGCCATTACATGAGACTCACTATTCAATTCACACTATGAATGTGAAGATTCATTGGGAAGAAAATATGTAGAACTGGGTAGAGAACTAGAAGTGGAGTTGATTAATAGTTATAATTATTTCAGGTGATTAATAGTTAATGAATTAGTATCAAACTTGGTATCATTTTTTACACCAATCATCATCACGAAAGTCTTAAAAGTTGAAACTTAGCAATCTATGATGTAACAGCACTTGGAATTCCATTGTTGTTCTGTGACTTGGCTTGGCTTGCTCAACTTCTTTTCATTTTATATGATATTCTATGTAATATAACTTTTGAACAGTTTTTGGCAGAAAATTCAATCTTGATGTATTTAACCACGGACTTTCACAGATAACAAGAGATAAGGATTGAAAATGTAAGGACTAAGGTGTATTTTTATTCACTAAGATTAAAAACTTGATTAAAATAATTGTAAATATTTTTATAAAGTGATGCAAGTTAAAATAATATAGATATTCATATATTTGAAGGTGATATATTAAATATGTAAAAATGATATAAAAATTTAAATTATTAAATTTAAATTATTAAAGAGTAAAAAAGTGTTGACAGTTGAATTTTTTCTACATGTTTTTATAATTTTATTTTTATTTATAAGTTTGGTTAAAATTTACTTGTATTAAAAGGAAAAGTTAATTATAAGTGTAAGCTTATAATGTCTATTTTTAATTTAATTATAATTTATTGTTTGTGGTATCCAATTAAAAATTTAATAACTTTTTTATTTAAGTCCAAGTGAACTGCATTATCTAACAGCACATCAAAGGTAAGAACTTGTTTTCATCCTCTAGGTTAATCTCTTCTGTTTTCACAAGAGGTGCCATGTGTTTTAGATGCAAGATGCTTTAATATGGCAACGATGATCACCATTCTTAATGTCTCTAAACACTTGCTCTGATTAATCTCTACGAAAGAGTTGTAATCTCTGATCGGAGGTTTTTCATTTGTAATGTAACAACTGTTCTAGATTATAGCATATATATCTGATAAGCTTCCATTTTCTTCAAATATTACATAGTTAACCGATAACTATTAGACTTTGCTGGCAAACAATAGTGATGGCATGATGTTGACTCGTCCAAAGTTTCCAGTATAAAGATTATAGGAAGGCAAACTTCTAGATGTCTTCAACAATGGAAATGGTCAAGGCATCATTAGAAGATGCCATAACATCATAGCATACTAGACTTGAAGTCTGCATAAAACTTTTGACTAGGGTGTTGTTATTTAATGGTCAATGTATGAGTAAAAATAGCACTTAAAGTTTCTATCTATTCAATGAAGAAGTTAAAAAAGAAATAGGTAATATATACAGCTCTTGATCCAACAGAAACAGAAAAATGAGAAAGTAAAAAGTGAAAACAAAATATCAGATTTAAACGACTATAATTGTCATCATAAGTAATAAAGTATACAGAATCATCTCTTGGTTATGTCATCCTTCTTGATAGTAGTATCCCACAGGTCACCATATTTTTCATTGAATTCCCATATACTCATGGTATTATAGTCATTTATCAACTTGTCTCTAGCTCCTCTTTCCATATTGTATATGTGAGGTTCAAAGTGGTGGGGTTTATCAGGTTTATCCATCTCAATAATGCAGAATACGATTACAAATATTCCTGCTCCAATATATAAGTACTCCCCCTGAAAATTGTTAGAAATTTAGCAAACTAACAATGCAGATGCAGTGTTTATGTTCAAACAAATTAGCCAATTGATTTGATGATTGAGTCCTTCTTCATTAATACAAATAAACAATTAGAATTATGTTACCGGAACATTGAAGTACACCCCAAGAGCAATGGCTGGTGGGAAGAGCCATGACATTAGCCCTGCATAAGAATAAAAGATGATAAAAAAAATTATCATTATAATGAAAATATTGTAAACGATAATGAAAAACACACCCTGGAATCCTGTGGGGGGTTCTGCTGCTCTTATCTCTTCCATAACTGAACCCCAAAATGTTCCTGAAATGAATATTCACCATCAACTTTGTCAACAAAACAGGGTGCACTCACACAAACTTCACATCAAACTTTACAGGTAAAAACTTTAAAAGGCCTTCTAAACTACCAATCTACATTTTACTAAAATCAAGGCTGAGTTATATACATTGAAGTACTAACTTTTATGTATGTTATCGATTCATCAAATATTGAAGGATGTGCTAATATGTCAAGGAAAAACAGATTGAAAACCAAACTATATATATATATATATATATATCGATTCATCAAATTTAAAAATTAAAATTATATATATTTAATTTGAAAGAAATAAAATAAACATTTTTATATTTATGCACGAGATTAAAATTAGAATTATGCTAAATTAAAAAGTATATATAATTAAAAAAAATAAGGTGATGGAAAAAAAGTGAAAAGAAAGTTAAAGAAAGAACACACACCTTTGATTACTTCTCCTTCGTTATAAGTGTGGTGGCCATCATAAATTCCATACTCAAAATCCTCCTGAAATTCGGACGAAAGAAATGAAAGTGATGATGGAAGCGAAAAGGGAGAAAAAGAGAGAAGAGAGAAAAAGCGTGGTTGAGAAGAAGATATACAGCATCGATGCCATTGGTGGCATTTACGTCTCTTTCATCTTCATTGAGGTCAGGCTCAATCTCATTGAAACCGGCATTCAACAAGAACCTCGTCGGGGTGTTACTTTTGGTGAAGATGCCATGCCACTTGTTGTGTGGTGTTTGAGAAGATGAGAAAGTTTTTGGTTGAGAAGGGATCGGAGGGAGAAGTGAGAGTGAGGAACATACTGCCATCTCTGCTTTGCTTGCTTCTCTTTCTATCTCATTCTGTTATCCCTTTTCTTCATATATAACATAACATGGTCCACACACACACCAAGACACTTCAATTTTCATTCAATTATCTTATCAACTTTTTTATTCAATTAGATATTTCTTTTATATATTATTCTTTTGATAGAAAATATCTTTTGTATTAGAAATCACCTTTTTCTTTGCATATTCTGATTTATTTCTTTTAATTAATGATAAATACTTCTTTTCCATTTTCTTTCTGCGTATGCAAAGTTTAAGAGAAATAAAATATTAAAAGAATATTATCTCCACTTCTCAATTTCAAAGAGCAAAGAAAGTGGTCAAACAATCGGTTTCATAACTCTTTCTCTCTCTCTCTCTCTTTATTCAGAGTCAAACAAGCCACAATACAAACCCTATGTTTCTCTCTTTCCTTCAAACTTAAACAGAGTTTTATTCTTCCTTTAATTGCATTTCGTACTTCACTCACTCAGACTGTCCACACCTGTACTTTCCGGTCCCAATTCCAAACCAATCAAAGGTACCTTTACATACTTTAACCTCGTCACCCACTTCGACACTGAATCTTAATGCATTCATTACAACTTCCTTTTAGCATCAGATCATCTTCAATGTAACTTTTATTATATTTTATTTCATTTTCTTAGAAAGAAATAATCTTTTCCCCCCTGTATTGCTTACCTATTGCCGCACTTTTACATTATTTCACTAACTTAAGCCACCACACTATTCATTCTTGTTCTTCACTATATTATTACGCATCTTTTATATTCCAATGTGTTGATTACCCTATAGGATAATATGCATTCATTTCACAATTTGTCATTAAAGAAACAAAAGTGTATGTATCCTTTATTAAGCCACTAGCAAGCTAATTGCAATGATCTTTAGTGATTTTATTTCAGGTTTGGAAATGCATAAGGCAACTGAAGATGACTATGCTTACCTTTCTAACTTACTTCAAGAGTTCACCAGTATTCCCGACATTGACAAGGCATGGCTTTTTAGCTGTAAGTCTCCTTTGTTGCCCTCCTAGGAAAAAAATAAACTTTTCAATAAGCATTGAAAGGAGAAAAAAGAAAAGAAAATAATACTCATGTTAAAATTAGCGTTGAAGAAACAAATGAGAGAGCTTTTGTGAAGTAATTTATGCATATGCAGCTAATTTTAACATAGAGGAGAAGGGCTTATTTCATTTTACATTCTTATTGTTTTCTTCTCCAGTAAGTGCTATTGAGAGGTTTATCCAAACATAGTTCATTTATTTCATTGACCCGTGATAGTTCCATTGCATTGCTAACCAAATTGATATTTTACTCTTTTTCTCTGTAGCTCCAGGCTTGCAGTTGCAAGGAATGTTTGCTGTTTCTCAACCAGATCTTTTAACAAACACGAGGAGAACATCCATCATGTCCTGTAACATTCTAAAAGAAAGTGACAATTCTGTGAAGTTTCTGTGGGCTCCGTTTCCAATAGAGATGTCTGGCGTCTCTATGATTGTTCCATCACCTTCTGGCTCAAAGCTCTTAGTGATTCGAAATCCAGAGAATGAAGCTCCTTGTTGCTTTCAGATTTGGAGCTCGTCTCGAATGGAGAAGGAGTTCCATATTCCTCAATCACTGCACGGCTCAGTATACAATGATGGATGGTAAGTGCTGCGCTATTCATGTCTTTTGTGCCTTTGATACTTGGATACTTCAAAATTAGTCATGTATCAATATGCACTGGATATCAATAACTGCATCAAAACTTGAATCTTTACGTTCTGACTTCATATATACACGCACTCTTTGGATTGAGACAAACTTACTACCTGAACTATAACTGTTGCTTAAATTTGGATATGGCAAATTTCGTTAGAGGTTAATAATCAATAATTATACAATGATGTTACTTCCAGATAACAACCTTTGGCCACGTAATCAATTGTGTTGTTGTGCAAGATCCATGTTTGTGGCTTTGACAAATTATCAAGGGTCTAACATAACCTTCCTCCTTTTACCTGATTTTGGGACTGATTATGTGACCATAGGCAGAGTTGAGAAATCAATATTAATATTAACTATATTAAGAGAAAAAAAAATATAAGAAATATATAATATAATTATATTTAACTTAATATTACCATATCTGTATCCTATATATATATTTTTTTAATTTTAAAATATCATACTTATGTATCGTATCATATAATTTTGTATTCAATACTTGTTTGTACCTGTATCTGCACAGCATAATTTTGCACCATTCAATGCTAAAATGTTACTCTTTTTAGCTCATTAGTTGTTTGGTTTCATATGTACTTATATTTTTAACTTAGTAGAGCAAGCCACTTCTGAACTATTGCTACAGTAATGTAGACCCCTCGTGCCAAGCGTTATAAAGTCATTCATTTTTCCTATTTTATATGGTTTAGGTTCGAGGGTGTCTCGTGGAACATGAATGAAACATTTGTAGCATATATAGCAGAAGAGCCCTCTCATGCAAAGCCCACATTTAATGGTTTGGGGGGCTACAAGATAGGTGTTTCTGCCGATAAAGATTCAGGTTATTGGAAAGGTCAAGGGGACTGGGAGGAGGACTGGGGAGAAACATATGCTGGAAAGAGACAGCCTGCACTATTTGTTATCAACATCAACAGGTTTTTTCATCATTCATTTCAAATGTTGGATAATATTTCGATATGTTTCTTAGATAGGAATCTTCGTTTGGTTTGTATTTTACAGCGGAGAGGTACAAGAAGTCAAAGGAATTGACAAATCTTTGAGTATTGGCCAAGTTGTGTGGGCTCCATTTACTGAAGGCTCAGAAGAATACCTTGTTTTTGTTGGGTGGTCATCCAAGCCAAGAAAGCTTGGCATTAAGTACTGCTCTAACAGACCTTGTGCATTATATGCTGTTAAACTAAGAACACTGCATCATGAGTCGAAATCTAATGAACCTGTGCTCCAGTATGTCATATTAGTAAGATCTTACAATTCTTATTGTTTTCACGCCTATTTGAATGTATTTACTTATTGCGAAGTTGGTTATTTCAGAACTGAATTATGAAAGCAATGTTTACATGTAGATTAGCTGAAGAATTTCATGCGGTGAACCTTACTCAAACTATAAGCAGTGCCTTCTTTCCACGGTTCAGGTAGGCTGGGTGGAATCAGAGACATGTTTAAAGATTTTTTGTCCAATAGTTATTAGCTTTTGATACTGCACTTATTGATTAATCTCCATTTGTTTTGTAAGCCTGACGGTGGCAAACATTTTTCCATAATTTTTTAGTTTTTGATGTGACCTGTGATAAGAAAATGGAAACATTTCGAAAGAAGATGGCTAGCAGCTAGATTAAAGGTTATTATTATCCTGAATCATGTCAAGTCAGTAGATAGAGGCAATAAGGCTCGAAATTTGTGGGTTTGGTGGATTGTGGTTGAAGCAAAAGGTTTCTTTCAAAATATCTTTTTCTTTTCCAGAAGTTCTATATTATTATTTTAATTTATAAGTTTTTGAGATGTCATGGCTTATTTTTCAGAGCATTGGAAAATATGAAAATCATTACTTTAAATTTACTTGCCTTTATAGTTGAAACAAAGGGTTTTCCTGTTTTGTCAGTAAGGGATGTAGAAAATTTCTTGTACAGAAAACTATTTATTGTTTTTTCTTTTATCCAGGTGAGGTAAGTTGCCAAAGTGTAAAACCATCTTGGACTCATGAGTTAATGTAATCACGTAATTCTAATTTTCCTTTTGATTGGTTTATTAAGAAGAAACGATCGTTTCTTCCTTTCTTCTGTCTCAATGGTCAAAGCTGAAGAAGGAGATAAATACCTGGAGTTGGTTCGCATAATTTAACTGGTCAGAAAATCAGTGTCATTTTGTGCTGTCTTCAATATTATTAATCACATATTGGACCTATATGAGCTTCTTTAGCACAATGATTTTAGATAGTTTCCCACATTTCACAGTCACACGTCATATTTTTCCAGGCGCTAATTTTACATTATAGCACGGATGCTTGTACCTGATTATTGCAGAAATAATCCAAGTTTTTTGTACTCTCATTAAATTTCATTTTTTGGTTCCTTTATTATAACAGTCTTCTTACTTTCCAGTGGTCATTATTGTCTAATGTTCTATATGAACAAAGTGACTTGTCTCAAGTTAATCAAGTGCATGAAACTATATTAGTTGTTGAGAAATATTGGTACACGAGTTCTGCCCTTAAAATTCTGAACATTATTCATGATTTTTCCTCCAGTCCAGATGGAAAGTTTCTTGTATTTTTATCTGCAAGAAGTGCTGTGGACTCTGGAGTGCACAATGCTACAAATTCACTTCACAGAATTGATTGGCCAGCTGATGGAAAACAGTTCCAGTCTTCCAAAATTTACGACATTGTAAGCTCTTTGTATATGGCCAGTTTAATTTGACCGTATTTGATTTAGCTGCATTCTTTAATAACTTAGAATGAACCTCTATTTTCTTTCTCATCTAGTTTATTTATTAAATACACTGGATTCTAGCATTGTGGATCCTTGCTATTTTTCAAAACAAAACTTGACATGATACTTGGGGGTGCTATAAATAAGATTCTTTTCTTAACTTCTTCATCCTTTTCCTCCTCTTCTTAGTTGAATCTAAACATATGTCAATTAGTGCATATTGTTGTCAGCTAATAAGTCTGGTCTTTTCAATCAATTTTGGAGATTCCTGTTGTGATGTGTGCTGAAGATGGTTGCTTCCCTGGGCTTTATTGTACCACTATCCATAATAATCCTTGGTTATCTGACAACTGCACAATGATTATATCATCTACCTGGCACAGCAGTGAAGTTCTGCTCTCTGTGAATGTGTTGAGGTAAGTAAATAACAACAGGAATGTTATTTGTTCCATTTATCCAAGGTTGCTAATTCTTTATGATCAACTGCTTTTTTTTTGTCATATTATAGCGGGGAAATATTACATATCAGCCCAGCAGATTCTAATTTCTCGTGGAATCTTCTTACAATGGATGCGGACAATATTATTGCCAGTAAAACAACTGCTCAATTTTTCAATACCTGGGACTTCTGAAGTGGAGAAATATGTTTTATCCTTTTTCTTTGTCAATCCTTTTGCAGTTTCCAGCAGTCCAGTTGATGTTCCTCAAATCAAGTATGGAATGGCTATTGACAATTTGACAAGCAACACTATATGGAGTTGGTCAAATATATCCAGTTCCATATTCAGATGCTCTGACAAGGTTTGTTCTATTTTGTTGTGTGATATTATCAGGAATCATTGTTGCAAAATTATATCATTCTATTTAGAAGTGAATCATTGGATTTTGGCTGCAGGTTAGATCTTTGTTGTCCTCTCTCCAGTGTAGTATACTGAGGATCTCACCCAAGGATGCTCTTGATGGTCAAACAAAAGGTTTTCAAGCTACTCTGGTTTCTTAAATATGGATATTTAGTGCTATGTTGAATGACTTAATGAAATTTCAGATATACTTTAATTTGTATCTGTATATTCTCCGAATCTAATTGATATGGTATATACGATTAAATCTTATGAAATTCAATCCATATACTGCTCATCAATAATGAGGTGAATTAACCTGATTCATGTGATGAAAATATATACATGTAGGAATAAATTTACTTATTGGAAATCATACTGATTCTTCCCTCCACTCTCCCAAGCATGCACCAGCCCCACCATGTCCTCTGCCAAAAATGAAAATGAACAAAAGCTAGTTTCTGATGCATGAAGAAATACTATGTATTATGTCAGGCATGAAATCTTGATTTTATTGATAACGAAATGAGAAGAAACAAGAAATTAGAGAACTGAAGCTTTTTAGTTTTAAATTTTCACTGTAAGGGGCTTGTGCATAACCATTTAACAGTAAACATAAAAGAACTTTGTGGATCATTTGTTATGTGACTATTGAAAACATTTTACATGTTAAATTGATCAAGATTGCCTTTCTCATACAATGTAACCATTTATCTGGTGACATAATACTTCTGGAACAAATCAAACACTTATTAGTTACCCTATTCAATAAATCTTACTCAAATTTATAGACCAGTCAATTGACTCTAATATCTATCTATTTTAATTTTAATTTCAGGTGCTACAAAACCTTTTGAAGCTATATTTGTGTCATCTAAAACCAATAACAAGAATGAATTTGATCCATTAATTGTGATCCTTCATGGAGGGCCCCAAGACGTCTCTTTGTCATACTTTTCTAAGTATTTCGCTTTTCTATCTTCAGTTGGATACAGCTTGCTGATTGTAAATTACAGGTAGCCAACATACTCTTGAACTTCCAAGCATTAGTTTGGGCCAGTATTGTTAAACTAATGGCCTATCCCCAAACAGATACAGGTCTCTGGGCTAAACCTATTCATCTAACTTAAGCTTAATTAAGTTTCAGGTCCCTAATATGTGACTGATCTTTATTTTGAGTACCTAATAAATATTTTCTTCATATTGGATACCTAATAAATTATAAAATTTAGGCTTAAATACTGAAAAAATATTTATTTATATTTCGTCTGTATTATTATGTTGACTTTTAATTGATCCATGAAATATTTTTAGATTTCTCTTTTGGTCCCTTAACTTATTTTTTTACCATAACAACAGATATGTTTAGAAGGTACTTAATGTATATCATTCTTCAACATTCCATATTATGTGACATTTTCAATTTAATTGACATGCGGACAGTAACATTGACAGAAGTAACATTATAAACTAAAATAAAATAAAAATTATTAGGTACCCAATTTGAAAAAAAAATAAAAATATTGGGTACTAAACAAAAATTGGTCCTATATCGAGGACATAGAAATTATTTATGCTTTTAACTAATAAAAATGGATTTAAGGCTATTGCTTCTTTATTGAAAAATAAGCTTACTTGACTTCACTAGCTTGAAGTACATGTTAAAGAGGATTGGTTATAGAACCTAACATTCGAATCCGTTAAAAGGAAGCAAGTTTAGAGTAGGAAAAGAATGAGATTAATAGAGATAATAAGGAACAAGACTCTTTGCAAAATAAGTTTATAGAGTTTAAATGAGAATGCTAGCATAGATGAAGTTTAAATAGCATCCCTTGAAGTCAAACAATACTCAGTCCGATGCCGGAATGGGAGATAAATGTGGATATCCGTCTAAAGGCTACATTAGGAATTTATAAGTTGAAATGATATATGACCCGGGAATTGTGAACAAAAGGATGTTTAGGGTCTAGTTCGACTTCATAATTATAGAGAGGTTGAAGAGTTCAAAGTGAAAGCCAGGTAATTTTTTTTTTTATGCTGTAATGACCCTAAAAAAGTATATTTTGATTAAATTTCCAGGACAGAAGTCTTTCATGCGCCATGTGCATCCCAATTATATTGTTTAATAGTTTGTGCTACTCAGACTGCTTTACTTATAGAAATAAATGTCATTGTCACGGCAACACCCATAAGGGAAACCTAATATGATCACGTATAGTATAAAGAATCTTTAGATATCAAAACATGGATGAAGAGTTTTTTTTAACTGTCCATTTTGGGGTTTCATATATGTTATATTTCTCAGAGGTTCATTAGGATTTGGTGAGGAAGCATTGCAATCTCTTCCAGGGAATGTTGGGTGTCAGGTATTTATTATTTTTTACTTCTAGTTCTAAATACTTTGATTTGATTATGGTATCGTTGTGAACCTTTAATCTATAAACTAGTTTAGTTGTATAGATACAATGGATTTTCTGGGTCGGACCTTAATTTTAGTTTTTCGTATATAGGATGTCAATGATATTCTCTCTGCCGTGGATCATGTCATCAACCTGGGTCTTGCCAGTCCATCTAAGATTACAGTAATGGGCATTTCACATGGTGGTTTTCTGAGCACCCACTTGATTGGCCAGGTGCAATAAGTCCACTTACTAGTCTTATCCAAATATCTATATATGTTTTTTTTATCTCTCACCTTGCAATATCCATTTGCTGTAACATATGAACTCTGCATTTGTCTATCAAGCATCTCTTAACCGATTATAATACTACTACTAACTTTTGTATTGTATGCCTTGAATCTGTTGTGATCCATAACAACAGTTGAACTTCATTACCAATATGACTGCAAAATTTTAGATTAACTGATTATAGAAATTACTTAATGTTGGGACATAAAGGATTAAGAAAAGCTTGTGTTATGTTCTAAATAGATAGATATCATGACTAATATCGGCAAAATAGAAAACAAAAAGGTTATCTAATTAATTGTGGGTTATAATTATTAATAGAAATCTAACATATATGGATATGCTAAACCAATTGGTATGGCTTACAAAATAACGTATACGTTAAGGATAACGGCAATTTTTCAAGTTTGAAACTGATTATACGAATTTCTGTCTGGTGGCTTTTGTGGACCATATAATAATGTTTTATGGCTTTTTAATTGCTGCAGGCACCAGACAAGTTTCTAGCAGCAGCTGCAATCAATCCTGTTTGTAACTTTGCTCTGATGATTGGAACAACAGATATCCCTGATTGGTGCTATGTGGAAGCTTGTGGAACCACTGCCAGAAATTGCTTTACTGAACCACCTTCCGCAGATGATTTAACTCTCTTTTATAGCAAGTCTCCTATTTCACACGTCTCAAACGTATGTACATTGAGCTAAACACTTGTACATTAAATTTCGTGGTACTTATAAGAGTTCTTAGCTAAATCATATTGAAAGGGAAAAGAAATCTACCTTGATCAGTAAAAAGAAAACTACAAAAAACCTTTTCTAATTGCAATATCTGAGTACATCTGTAACTGATGATAATCACTGCAACCCTTTGCTTTTTAATGTCTACATGAGGCTGAATCTTCTGAGCACACTGAGGGGACCATACTGTTTTGTCACTTGCTATGAAACTTAAGTAATTTATATAGTTTCATATGGACAAATGAATATCTTAAAGGGAGGTTTTTTCATCGTTAAGATACATCCTGAAATTTGTATTTTGATAAATTCTGCAGGTAAAAGCACTAACACTGTTCCTATTAGGTGCCCGAGATGTTCGAGTTCCAATTTTTGATGGATTGCAAGTAAGTTCTCAGGAGTTTTAAGATAGTCAGTCAGGAGATTACCGTCTTTATTGGTACTGTATTGACAGTAAAACTTCCAATGTTTAAATGTGTAGTATGCTCGGGCTTTGAAGGAGAAAGGAGTAGATGTCAAAATCATTATGTTTCAAAATGATGTTCATGCACTCAAAAGGTAGACAAATCCTACATAGAATGATAGAATTAATCTTGATTTTTAACTTATTTTATATTTTTGCAGGCCACAATCTGACTTGGAATGTTTCCTTAACATTGCGGTGTGGTTCAATAAGTACTGTAAATACGGGGCAAGTGAATGAGAACGCTCAATTAATGGATAGAACTATGAAGGATTAGAAGAGCCACCAACTATTTATCTTAGACAAAATAAAGACCAGTCTCTGTTATCCTCTACTTGAAACGTGTTGGAAATGAGGGTGTCAACATATTTTATTTTAATTTTACTAAATTTGCTTATTCTCCTTCTTAATTTTCTCTAGCATATTTGGGGAGTATGAAGAAAATATAATATTTGGTGAAAAATATAAAACAGAAAATAAGGTGTCTTCTTGAGAGATGCATGTCCCCAGATATCAGCGAAGAAAATCGGTGATGAATATTGAGTACTTTTAAAGGTTAATTTTATTTTTAATATTTTATGATATAGTTTTATTTGAATTCATATTTTAAAAGATAAATTTTAAAATATTTTATTTTATTTTATTTTTTAAAATCTACATAGATATCCATAAATATCTGGTGTAAAAAATTATATCTGAATTTTTTTTAAGTGAATAACATAATGAATTGTTGGGAAAAGATTTTTTTCAACAGAAAAAATAATGGGTAGCTATTATGTGATGGCCCATAAACAAGTTCAGTTAATATAAATGCAAAAAATAAAAGGAATCCCTGAATGCAAAAAATTCAGTTGCATGCGGTTTTTTAAGCTATTGCAGTTTCAAACGTGAGTTTTAGAGGCAAACAAAAACAAGAGGTTGAGTCCCAATTCTCGGGTTCAATAAACTAGTCAGTGTGGATAAGAGAAATATTAAAGTTGATAAATGACACAAATCAAGTTCCACTTTCGTAATCCTATTTATTTATCCTCCATTCGCAACACGCTAACTCCAACACCCTCTCTTCGTCTCACTGCGTAATCGTTGACAAAAATTATCCATTTCGATATCATTTATCATCATACCATTATTCATTTTATTTGCTTCAATCTGCAGCAGAAGGAGGCTTTCGTTCCCAACAATTTCATCCATGGACAAGGCACACCAAGCCACGGAGCAAGAATACACGCTTCACTCCGAACTACTTCACCAATTCACCGCCATCCCCACCGTCGACAAGGCATGGCTCTTCAACTCTCACACCGGTCTGTAATATAACACCATTTATATTCCCTTCATGTTTCACTTCACTTCTCCATGCTCACGATTTTGATTTCGTTTTGCCTTGCAGGTTTGGCTTCGCAGGGAATGTTCTGCGTTAGTCAATCGAACCTTTTGGCCAACAAGAGGAAGAAGTCCATCGTCTCCGCTTCCCTTCTCAGACAAAACGACGGCTCAGTCGCGTTTCACTGGGCTCCCTTCCCGATCGAAATGTGTGGAGTCTCCGCAATGGTTCCGTCTCCTTCTGCCTCTAAACTGCTAATTGTTCGGAATCCCGAGAGTGAAGGTCCTTGCCGCTTTGAAATTTGGAGCTCCTCTCAACTGGAAAAGGAGTTCCATGTCCCTCAATCCAAGCACGGTTCTGTATACACTGATGGATGGTAAACACATCGTTGTTCTTTTGCATGTTTGGATATCCTAAGATTTCTTGAAACATTAGAAAAAGTAACAAGATAAAATGAAACAAAAATCATCTTTTACAGAAACTTTCCTCTAAGTGCTTCCGGAATATATTCAAAGAGTTCCTTGGGATACACTTTCCTAGACGACACTGAAGAGATTAGAAGATAAGAAAGTAAAAAATATTTAGCTTCTAAATTTAACTTATTATGCACTTCAACTGTTGGAAAAGTTAACTGACGGAGCTTCTTTAGGATCTGTTTGGTAGAGAGGAGAGAAAAATAGTGATGAAATAAAAAAGGAAATGGAAATAAATTAGCAATTAAGTTTTGTATGAAGAGAAAACAAGGAGAGAAATTGAGAGATGAATGGAAATAGGTGAGAAATAATGAAAAAGTAGTGGTAAAATCCACTCATTTTTTAATTATTTCCTTCCTATCTTTATCATACCAAACAAATCCAATTAAACTCATCTCTCTTATTTTACCTTCCTCTCCTCCAAACAAACATATCATAAAAGTTAGGTATATAACTTGATTTTATGCTATGGGAGAAAAGGTGAATTCATTTTACCATAATCTCAGAGTGTTGTTAGTTGTTCTATTTTGTTTTCTATTGCTTCACTGTTTTGTAACAGTCTGCAGGATGTAATAGAGATTAAGAGGATGTGTAAAATGAGTAGTTATATATTCAAAATAATTAAGAGGATTTGTAACAGTCTGCAGGGTGGAATTGTTTATGTCTGAAGAAATAATTGCTTAGTTTTTAAGAGAAAGATGTGTAAAATGAGTAATTATTTATTCAAAATCCGCCAAATCAAACTTGTGCACAAAACTGTTACCAGCTAAAGTTTATGAGATGGACTATTATTTTGTGTTATTGTAGGTTTGAGGGGATCTCTTGGAATTTGGATGAAACATGTATAGCATATGTAGCTGAAGAGCCAGCCCCTGCAAAGCCCACATTCAATGATCTGGGTGGCTACCAGAAAGGTGGTTCTTCAGACAAGGATTGTGGTACCTGGAAAGGTCAAGGGGAATGGGAGGAGGACTGGGGAGAGACATATGCAGGGAAGAGGCAGCCTGCCCTTTTTGTCATCAACATCACCAGGTTTTATATAATTATGGTTTTATGTTAATTTGGTAATGAGTGATGTAACTTTTTTAGATAGGAAATGCTAACTACAACAGTGATTTTACAGTGGAGAGGTTCAGGCCGTCAAAGGAATTGATAAGTCTTTGAGTGTTGGACAAGTTGTGTGGGCTCCATCAATTGAAGGCTCTGTGCAATATTTGGTTTTTGTTGGATGGTCATTTGAGACGAGAAAACTTGGTATTAAATACTGCTATAACAGGCCGTGTGCATTATATGCTGTTAGAGCACCACACCATGAGTCAAAAGCTGATGAAACTGAGACTCAGTAAGTCGGTTCTGTATTAGTTTTCTTTTTGAAAGTGAATATCGTTTTGTTATGTTTTGTTGTACTGAACTAGAATTTGAAGGTGTATTGATTGATGTAGCTCAACTGAAGATGTTCAGGCTGTTAACCTAACTCAAAACATAAGTAGCGCATATTTTCCACGGTTCAGGTAATAGCCAGGCTGATTTTCCTTTTGTGCTATTTATTTCATTTAGAACCAAAGTCCACACACACGCATAATTTTTTGTTTTCCAGTTTTTGGTATATAATAACATATAGTTTTGAGTAAATTACACTCACTTGTCTTTTTCTCAGATTTTGCCCAATACCCCACCATTTTTTGGAGGCGCACATAAAACCTCTTGATTGTTTTAAAAATATTACATTATCAGTCCTTATACATTCCACTAATCTCCCTTGTTTAAAAATATTACATAAGGTATAGGGTTATTATGTGCAATGTGAAAAAAATCTTCATAGGTTATTGACGATGATAAGAAAGTTTAGTTACCTCCTAAAATGGTACACGTTATCACTTGTCTGTTTTATTTTTTTTTTCCAAAAAATTAAGCAATAAGTTATCAGTATAAGTGTGTGAATTTGATTTCTATGATCTTGATTCCTATGCATAAATTTTCTACCAGCCCAGATGGAAAGTTTCTTGTATTTGTATCTGCAAGAAGTTCAGTTGATTCTGGAGCCCATTCTGCTACAGATTCACTTCATAGAATTGATTGGCCTAAGGATACGAAGCTTTATCAATCTTCTGAAATTCATGAAGTGGTAATTTTCTTTCTTTCTTGTTGACTAGTTTAACTTTAATCTGAACAGGTGCCATTGAGATATATATATGTCTATTCTTTATCTTTTATTTATTCATTATAACAAATAGTATGAACTTCTCAACTATCCTATCCTATCAGCCTTTGTACTTTCTTCTTCTTTGCGACTACATCTTATGCAATTGGTTTCAGTATCTTTACTGATAAAACAGGAATTTTCCAATGGGTGCTCTGTGGTTAGTATGTTCAGCACAGTAACTTATTTTTCTTGTTATTGTTTCTGAATCCTGGCTTCAATTTCCATAGAAGATATTGAGTTGACGGGTATCTTACACAGACTCATGTCTAGTATCAATTTCATGAATCACGAGGCTGTTTATACTGAGGAATTCTCACTGTTAGCAATGTTTTAAAAACCAAATACTAGTTGTCTGCGGCAACATCCAGACCTAACCTGTGAACTTGTTGCTATATTTTCGAAAACATTTTCAAAATAAATGTGGAAATATGTATGTTGTTTCTGTTTGCTGCATGATAATGTTTTTTTTTTGTCTCCCAAACATGTACTAAATTTTTTGGCATATATTTTGTATCAATTTTTTAAGGTTCCAGTTGTGTTGTTTGCGGAGGATGGCAGCTTCCCTGGGCTTTACTGTTCAAATATCCTCAGTGATCCATGGCTTTCCGATGGCCAGAGTTTTGTTGTAGCTTCTGTCTGGCAAAGCAATCAAGTTTTACTTTCCATCAATGTGTTGAGGTAGCTATGACAGTGGGAATGCAATTTTGTTATGTTTGTGTAAATCTTTAAGCAAATCATGACGATCAACTTTCAACATTTTCATCAAATGTAGTGGAGAAATATTGCGGATCACCCCTTCCAACTCAAATTTCTCTTGGAGTCTCCTTGCATTGGATGGAGACAATATTCTTGCTGGTACTAACCATTAGATGCTCAGTTTATCTTTGACCCCAGACTATTGGAGTGATGACACATGTTAGTTTATTCTAACTTGTTCAACTTTATATACAGTTTCTAGCAGTCCAGTAGATGTTCCTCAAATCAAGTATGGAGCTATAGTTAAAAATGCAACTAATAAAGAATGGAGTTGGTCAGATGTCTCAAATCCTATATTTAAGTGCTCCGACAAGGTTTTGTTAATTTGCCTTTAGGAATATTTGTACAAATTGATTAAAAGAAAGAGTACATACTAAAATTGTATCATTGGAATTTGGCTACAGGTTAGATCCTTGATCTCCTCTCTTACATTCAGTGTAATGAAGATCTCTGTCAAGGATGTTTCTGAAAGTTTAACAAAAGGTATCCGGCTTATTTGGAGCCTTTTGGCAGATTAAATGCATGGGTTTGCCTCAATATAGCTCTTATGTTCAGCTTATCACAAATTTCTCAAGTAAACATCTCTTGGTATTATGTGGTTCATGGTATCTGCAATAGTTCTGCAACAGAACGAATTGAACACTCAAGGAAGAAGAAACCCTGCAAAATAATTTTATTGGACATCCAATGTTGTGTAGTGTGGCATATGAGAAATGTTGCTCATTCTTCTCTGCCTTCTTACTTCCCTTCATCAAAAGTAAAGAAAAAGAGTTTCTGATTGGTTCATGAAGATGATAATGAAGATAATGTTAAGCTCTAAATTGAACCTGTATAAAGGTGCTGAAATGGAAATTTAGAAAAGCTAAATTACAAAGTGGGGAACAGTAGAAAATGAAGATGGAAAAACTTGAGTTGAACTTACGGTCTTTTTCCTTTATGGATAGTAGGGTTAAGTGTGGCTGAACTTGCATGGATAAACAGTAGCAACATATAATTGATCGTTCTTTTCCATGTCATATTGAAGTCACTTGATTGGTTAGCCGATCTTGATCATCACTAAAGCTGCTATCAAACTGATAGCAGAGTTGAGTTTTAAAAAAAAAATCTGAAAAATCAAAGGCATTTTATTTGCTTGATCTTTGATTGCATAATATAAGTTTATACTTAGTTTTTGTTGAGGGATTTATTTTCTTCTTTCTTTTTTGTTATGTCAACTTCAATTTCAGGTGCTAGTCAACCTTATGAAGCTATATTTGTGTCATCAAAAACTAAGAAAAGTGATGCATGTGATCCACTAATTGTTGTCCTTCATGGGGGACCACACTCTGTCTCATTGTCTAGCTTTTCAAAGCCATTGGCTTATCTTTCTTCGGTTGGATATAGCTTGTTAATTGTAAATTACAGGTAAATGATATCCTCCTTGTTGCCCAAGCATTTGATGTAGGCCATATAATTTAAACTCACAAGTTTGATGTGTGCAATCATGTTCCTGTTGATTCTTTACGTAGTGTTTGATAAGGAGATGGATTCTTATTCTCACACTGATACTGTTTCAGATCACTGCTAGGAGACTTAGTGTTTCTGAGCTTGAATCACACATAAAGGTCTATAAATTAGTAATAAGTATTAATTATGTTATGAAGTATTGTTCAAATGATAGACCTGAATTTAGGGGGAGCTTTGGAATTCTAAAGTAGTTTATCAAGATAAAAGCTAGCTCTATTCAATAAGTTTGAAATTGGAAAAAAAATATTTGCATTATAAGCCACAAAAGGATCAAGAAATCAAATCCTTTTGGTTGGGCCATGGGGTGGAAGAATAGAGTCATGGA
This sequence comes from Macrotyloma uniflorum, assembly GCA_016859785.1. Taxonomy (NCBI): domain Eukaryota; kingdom Viridiplantae; phylum Streptophyta; class Magnoliopsida; order Fabales; family Fabaceae; genus Macrotyloma; species Macrotyloma uniflorum. Next base: position 73,872 of record BDMB01000012.1, read on the forward strand.
GGCTAAAATGACCCTAAATTTCCTGACATTTAAGTTGATTAGGTTCCAAAGGAAACATCAAATTACCAAATGCCAAACCTCCGCCTTTCTTAGGATTTGGAGTTATTTGAAACATAATAATCCTTTGTAATAACAGAGGAAATAAATGAAGAATGAAATTGACGAAAAGAGACAAAAAGAGAGCTAGGATCCTCGACAAATGTTTTGGTCAAGGAGACTTGCACTTTTCATGTGTCTGAAAAATCCTCATTTGTTTTATCTTATTCACATTTTTTTCCTTCTGAAAAAATCTAACCATAATATTGAACATGTATAGAAATCCATATCTGGGTGACTCTTGTTTTACTTTTGAGATCTACTGTCTAGTTTTTTCTTTGGGTGAAAATGATATGGGAGATGAAGGGCCTAACAACCTTATAAACATGCTTTTAAGGTGAGGTTTATATCTCGTTTATATACTATAAGTTGGTATTATCTCTAGTCCATATAGAATTTTTAACATACCTCCTCACATTGAGGATATAGGTATTTTTTCAAATTCCAACACCCCCTAATGTTGAGGGTATGAATGATCCAGTAACAGTTTGATTTTTTTTTGGTACAATAGGTCTCAACAAATTTGGCTAGAATAGGCTCTAATATCATATTAGGAAATGATATAGGAAATGGAGGGCCTAAATCAACCTTATAAGTTGGATTTTAAGGTAAGGTTTACACCTGATTTATATTATAATTTGACCTCTAGTCTATGTGAGATTTTTAACACACCCCCTCATATAAAGGATGTAGTTATTTTTTCTAATTCCAACAACTTATAATGGTAAACACGCCCTGTGTTTAGAAACAGATTTGGCTTCACTCACTCAACAATCATGGAATCTGGATGCAGAAATGACTGAACTCCCTTTTGAGCTAACTGCATCGGTTAAGTTGTCAACAACATATTCTCTAGCAAAAGAAAGCACTGACCGAGACTAGAACTCCACCATAAACCTCTTAAGAATCATATCCTCCGCAATAATATGTTTGTTAGTGTTAATATTATAGGTTTTTGTAGATAAATAGAAAATAGATGAAAGGATAATGTGAATAATAAGATTAGATTGATGATATTATTTAAAATCCTATCCTTTTTATACTAATTTTGTGTTTGTACGAGTGCCAAGCTTCCTAAGAATAAGACTGGCATTATCATTAAGGCCAATATTTTAACAATAAATTTGTTATATCATATATGCTAAATGTTTTAATGTAAAACGGAATAATATTGGTGGAACTTTTATTTGATAGCATGTATGATCTCACAGCTCATAAAGCCTCTTTAGATATCCAATTACAGAGGATGATATGTCTAGATATAGCCTATTCTAAGCTTCTTACATGATATTATTTCTCAGAGGCTCAACAGGATTTGGCGAGGAAGCCTTGCAATCTCTTCCGGGAAAAATCGGCTCTCAGGTATGTGGTGATTTCTTCTTTTAATTTCTAAATTCTTCACTTGATAGTGTTATTTATCCAACAAAAGCTCACCTTCAAAAGCAAGTTCCAACTTCCAAGACTATATATGATGGTCGTATTTTTTTTTTTTTTTCACGAGGTTGGATCTGATCATGATTTTTTACATGCAGGATGTTAGCGATGTGCTCACTGCTATTGATCATGTCATTAACTTGGGACTTGCCAGTCCTTCAAAGATTGCAGTGCTTGGTGGCTCACATGGTGGCTTTCTGACAACCCACTTGATTGGCCAGGTACAATTAGCACTGTTATTTTATATTCTGATTGTAACAGTTATTGTTATAATTGAACCGTGGATTTATATTAACTTAAAAAGGAACTGCGGCACATAATTATTTGTGCTGAAGATTGAAGGGTCATAAAATTAGTAGTTTAGGGCTGCTTATCTACTACTAGTGTTGATTGACAGTATTACAACAACTTCAAAATGATAGTTATGGTTTTATAAATGCACCTGGAAATAAAGGGGTTTGAACCCTGACATCTATTGATGTCCGTAATTTCTTGAACATTTTAAACAAACACGGGTTATGTCTTTGCATTTTTTGCTTAACAATACATCAACTATACTATATTAACAGAATGATATAACAAATTCGAATTTAGAATTTAATTGGCATTAGAAGTAAATGGTAGACATGAATTTAAGCAATTAATTTTATAGTGTACATATAATTGGATAATATAAAAAAAAAACACGTTGAATATTATATACAAATCTTACAAAGGTTTATATCTCAGTTTGCAAAAGTAATATTTATTTTAATAGTGGTGTTAATTTTTCGTTTGAAAGTTTGGGCCTTTACAAGTCTGTGTTATGGTTTTGTTTTCTCATGTCTTTCCTATTGCTGTAGGCACCTGAAAAATTTGTTGCAGCAGCTGCTAGAAATCCTGTGTGTAATCTTGCACTGATGGTTGGTACAACTGATATCCCTGATTGGTGCTATGTGGAGACGTTTGGAACCAAGGGTAGAGATAAGTTTACTGAAGCACCTTCAGCAGAGGATCTAACCCTATTTTATAGCAAATCTCCTATTTCACACCTCTCAAAGGTCTGTACACCTAGATATGGTTTTGAAATATTATATTGTTGTTGTATTATTAATCAGTATTTTAAGCATGTTCCAAACTAAAGGGTTAGAAAATAACAATCACTTGTATCAGTAACATGCCTGAGTTTTAGCATCAAGGAATAGATGAGGCATAATATTTTGAACAAATGCATAACTAGTATTTTGGTTTTATTTCATTTTTTCCTCTTATTCCTTTGAATTGCTTGACGAAGTTGTACTATCCATAGAACTGGTGTCAATGTTTATGCTCCACCACACACAGTAAAATTGAAACCTATTTATAATATTTCTTGCTACATGCTGTTAAAATCTTGCATTGATGATTTATATTTTGATATGTGCAGGCAAAAACACCAACGCTTTTTCTGCTAGGTGCTCAAGATCTCCGTGTTCCAATTTCGACTGGACTACAAGTAAGTATTATTGATCTTCAACAAATAACTGAAAACTCTTAGGTAATTTGCCTTTAAACTAGAACAGTATGACAGATAAATAAAACCATGTTTAAATTTGTAGTATGCTCGGGCTTTAAGTGAGAAAGGAGTCCCAACTAAAGTCATCGTGTTTCCAAATGATGTTCATGGAATTGAAAGGTAAGCAAATCTTAACATAAACATCTCTTTTTCGTCTAATAGCGGCCAATACTTTTAAGTGAAAAATATTAAGAAAATAGTGAAATAAGTTTCTTCGTGAGTTAAAACTATTTTATGCTTAAATTAAAAATCCAATTTTGGAGAATTTAATGATAAAATTTTTACAAATTAGTTTATACGTAGTTTAGTGAATGTACAACTTTGGTCTCTATAAATTTTTAATTACATATTAGGTCCTCTAGTTTTTCAGAAATTAAACATTTTTTGTAAGTAACTAGAATATATATTAACATTGAACCAAAATTGTTTAATTTTGAAAAACTAGAGGAACAAATGTATAATTAAAATTTTAAAAGGATGAAAATTAAACGATTGTGAAACTATAGGGATGAGAAGTTGATTTAAGCCTTTTTAATTTATAGATAAGTATGCCATTTTTCTTATTTTCTTCTGCTTAAGAGAATTGTAGCTGTATAATTGTTTGGTTTAACTTTTGTCCAGACCACAATCCGACTTTGAAAGTTACCTTAACATTGCGATCTGGTTCGACAAGTATTGCAAATGAGCTGCCTGCCTTTTCAGACTAGTGACTTGAATCATCGGACTCCCTTATTATTATTTGGCTATGTTTATGAAAGCACAAGACGTTTGAATATTTGAATATGATCAAATTTCCTATTATTTATTTGGCTTGGGTAAAATATGGTTTTAGTGTTTATAAATTAAGTAATATGTTAAAATAGTTTTTATAAAATTTTCTTGTTAGTTTAGTTTTTATATAGAAAATATTATTTCCAAAATCACTTATAAAATGTTATTTTCAATCAGAACCCGTTAAAATCCAAATTAAATTTCAAGTGAATTTGTGTAACAATGTTTTTAATGAAATCCAATATTTTTTTTCATGAGTAATACGAGGTCTTTTTTTTACAACACTTGATTAAGTATTTTTGTGTATATTAATCACCAATAATTGAATCAGCGAAATAGAGAACGAATTGAAATCGGAAAATCAATATTATTTAAATAAATAAATTTTAAATTAAATTAAATGTTTTAATCCTAATGAAATAATGGTTTGTATTACCTTTAGTAAAAATAAATTTATTAGTGTAAAATTATTTTTGCGTGTCATTGTATAACTTTTTTTCTCATTATGTATAATTAGCGTAAACCTGGCTAAAACAGTTTTCAAATAAAAATATATTATATTTTTATATAAAACTGTTTTCAAAATATTTATTTATTTTCAAATAAAAAAACTTATTAAAAATAAATCTCATTTTATAAAAAAAATCAGAATAAAAAAATAGAAAATAATAATGCAAAAAGAATTACATTATACATTTTATATATATCTATATATATAATATTTAAAAAATTGATTTTAGTGTTATTATTTTTTATGTTATAATTTTTTAATAATTATATATAAAAGAGATTAAAAAAAATTATATATAATTACCGTTTATATCAATTTTTATATTTTTCACTAGTTATATTTAATAAAAATGTGAATCTTAAAAGTTAAAAGGATAAATTAAAAAAAAGTACACCAAAATAACTTTGCTTTCCCTTTTCACTTACCCTGCAAATTTTGAAGTTGGAAGCCCATTCAGAAAAGCCCAAAGACTTCCTTAGCGCAAAAGCCCAACCCTGTCTACAAGAGAAAATATAAGAATGAGATAAAGGAAAAGAAAACCATAATCCAATTCGAAAGTGCAGGCAGAGCCAATTCCTGTCGTCCTGCTCTGCATGAACTGAGGTTTGACACCAATGCTGGTGAAGTTTCAACTTTTAGATACCAATCTTTTGGGTTTCACCAACACACTTCCTTCTCCGCCCGACACCTCTGTTTCCTTTCCCACTAAAAATACCCATTCTCCCAATAAATATCGATCCAAGAAACTGAATTTGGATAAAAATGCTGATTCCACCCCCTTAAAGGAGATAGTCAATAACAAGGTGCACTCCACGTGTTCGAAGAAATGGGTCTCCCACGGTGGACGCATTCCTTCAGTTCTCCACGCTCTCAACACCTTTCACGATTTGGATAACGCTCTCAGACAGTGGGAAGAGACTCTCTCCAGCAGGGAAATCAGTGCCATTCTGAAGGCCCAGGTCTCTTGGCAGAGGGCTCTGCAACTTTTCGAGTGGTTCAAGGAAAAAGGTTGCTATGACTTGAACGTCATTCACTACAACATAATGCTCTGGACCCTTGGCAGAGCGCGCAAGTGGGGTCTTGTGGAGAGTTTGTTGAGCGAAATGAATGCAAAAGGGATTGCACCTGTGAATTCAACGTATGGGACCTTGATTGATGCCTATAGTAAAGGTGGACTCAAAGAAGAAGCTCTAGCTTGGCTTCAGAAGATGCAGAGTCAAGGAATGGAGCCTGACGAGGTCACGATGGGGATTGTTATTCTGTTGTACAAGAGGGCCGGAGAGTTCCGAAAAGCTGAAGAGTTTTTCAGAAGATGGATGAAAGGTGCACCTTTTAGTTTAGGTGTTAATCATCATTATGCAGATGATGATAAAGTATCACATGTCAATGTTTATTTAAGCTCGAATACTTATACTACCTTGATTGACACATATGGGAAAGGTGGTCGATTTGGCGCAGCATGTGAAACTTTTGCTAGGATGATCAGACAAGGCATGGCCTTGAATACAGTGACACTCAATTCAATAATTCAGTTATATGGAAACTGTGGACGGCTACGGCAAGCTTGTTTGTTGTTCCAGAAGATGGGAGAGTTTGGGTGCCTACCTGACACTAGGACGTATAACATCCTCATTTCTGCTCATATTAAGAATAATAATCTCAGTATGGCAGCTAAATGTCTCGCAAGGATGAAACAGGCCTGCCTTGAGCCAGATATTGTGAGTTACCGTATCCTCTTGTATGCATACTCGACAAGGAAAATGGTCCAAGAAGCGGAAGAGCTAGTACGGGAGATGGATGAAAGGCATTTTGCAATTGATGAATTCACCCAATCTGCTTTGACTAGAATGTATTTAGACTCAGGTATGCTTGAGCAGTCATGGTTGTGGTTCAGGAGGTTTCACCTAGCTGGGAATATTAGTTCTGTCTGCTATTCTGCCAATATTGATGCTTATGGAGAGCGAGGGTACACTCTAGAAGCAGAGAAAGTATTTATGTGCTGCAAAGAAAAGAAGAAACTCACTGTACTTGAATTTAATGTGATGATTAAAGCTTATGGAATAGGAAAATGCTATGATAAAGCGTGTCAATTGTTTGATTGTATGAAGAAATTTGGTGTTGTTGCAGACAAATGTAGCTACAGTTCTCTCATACATATTTTGACCAGTGCAGACAAGCCGCACGCTGCAAAATCTTATCTTCAAAGAATGCAGGATGCAGGACTTGTGAATGACTGTGTTCCATATTGTGTTGTGATATCAAGCTTCATAAAGTTAGGTCAATTGGAAATGGCTGAAGAATTATACAAGGAGATGCTTGGATATGCCGTACAGCCTGATGTCATTATTTATGGTGTTTTTATCAATGCTTTTGCTGATGCGGGAAGTGTTAAAAAAGCCATCAGTTATGTTAACGAAATGCGAAAGGCAGGATTGCCAGGGAATCCAGCTATATATAACTCTTTGATAAAGTTATATACTAAAGTAGGCTACCTGAAAGAAGCGCAAGAAACATACAAGTTGCTTCAATCGTCAGATGAAGGTCCTTCTATATTTTCCTCTAATTGTATGATTGATCTTTATACTGAACGACATATGGTTGAACAAGCGAAACAGATATTTGAGAGCTTGAAGAAGAATGAAGCTGCAAATGAGTTTTCATATGCAATGATGCTATGTATGTATAAGAAAGTTGGAAGATTGGATGAAGCAATTCAAATTGCAAAACAGATGAGAAGACTAGGTCTCTTGACTGATGTATTGAGTTATAATAATGTGCTTGGTTTGTATTCTACAGATAGGAGGCTAAGGGAAGCTGCAGAGACTTTCGAGGAAATGATAAAATCTGGCATTCAACCAGACGATTTCACATTTAGAGCTCTTGCAAGCATTTTGCTGAAGTGTGGAGTTTCAAAGCAGGCTGTTGGCAGGCTAGAAGTAATGGTGAAAAGGGATGCTCCTCATGGTTTGCAGGCATGGATGCTGGCACTCTCATGTGTATCTGAAGGAGATAATTTTACAAATGAATAGATGTGCTTAATTATGGAGCCTACATCGGGTAGAAAAGCATGATCGGAGCTTACCTGGTCTGGCTTTCCTCTGGAGCTGGTTTTTCTTTAATTTGTCTGGTGGCTTTTTTGAACCATACAGTAATGTTTTATGGCTTTCTAATTGCTGCAGGCACCAGACAAGTTTCTACCAGCAGCTGCAATCAATCCTGTTTGTAACCTTGCACTGATGATTGGAACAACAGATATCCCTGATTGGTGCTATGTGGAAGCTTGTGGAACGACTGCCAGAAATTGCTTTACTGAACCCTTCCGCAGATGATTTAACTCTCTTTTATAGCAAGTCTCCTATTTCACACGTCTCAAACGTATGTACATTGAGCTAAACACTTGTACATTAAATTTCGTGGTACTTATAAGAGTTCTTAGCTAAATCATATTGAAAGGGAAAAGAAATCTACCTTGATCAGTAAAAAGAAAACCACAAAAAACCCTTTTCTAATTGCAATTTCTGAGTACATCTGTAACTGATGATAATCACTGCAACCCTTTGCTTTTTAATGTCTACATGAGGCTGAATCTTCTGAGCACACTGAGGGGACCATACTGTTTTGTCACTTGCTATGAAACTTAAGTAATTTATATAGTTTCATATGGACAAATGAATATCTTAAAGGGAGGTTTTTACATCGTTAAGATACATCCTGAAATTTGTATTTTGATAAATTCTGCAGGTAAAAGCACCAACACTGTTCCTATTAGGTGCCCGAGATGTTCGAGTTCCAATTTTTGATGGATTGCAAGTAAGTTCTCAGGAGTTTTAAGATAGTCAGTCAGGAAATTACCGTCTTTATTGGTACTGTATTGACAGTAAAACTTCCAATGTTTAAATGTGTAGTATGCTCGGGCTTTGAAGGAGAAAGGAGTAGATGTCAAAATCATTATGTTTCAAAATGATGTTCATGCACTCAAAAGGTAGACAAATCCTACATAGAATGATAGAATTAATCTTGATTTTTAACTTATTTTATATTTTTGCAGGCCACAATCTGACTTGGAATGTTTCCTTAACATTGCGGTGTGGTTCAACAAGTACTGTAAATAGGGGGCAAGTAAATCAGAACGCTCAATTAATGGATAGAACTATTTATCTTAGACAAAATATGTTACCCTCTACTTGAAACGTGTTGGAAATGAGGGTGTCAACATATTTTATTTTAATTTAATAAATTTGCTTATTCTCCTTCTTAATTTTCTCTAACATACTTGGGGAGTATGAAAGAAAATATAATATTCGGTGAAAAATATAAAATAGAAAAGAAATTGTGTCTTCTTGAGAGATGCATGTCCGCAGATATCAGCCAAGAAAATCCGCGGTGAATATGAAATGTTAATTTTCTTTTTGTTAATATTTTATGATATACTTTTATTTGAATTCATATTTTAAAAGATAATTTTAATTTTTTTTAAATATAAATAGATATACATAAATAAATATCTGATATAAAAAATTATATCTTTTAAGTGAATAACATGGTGAATAGTAGGGAAAAGTTTTTTTCATCAAGAAAAATAACAGGTAGCTATTACATGATTGTGATCCATAATCAAGTTCATTATAATTTTAGCCCAATTTAGTTTATATAAATGCAGAAATGTCCATAATCAAGTTCATTCTAATTTTAGCCTATTAGTTTATATAAATAAAAAAAATAAAATGAATAACGAAATGTATGATAAGAGTTAAATGAGATGTGGATGCCCTTTTCATATTTTATATTTTTCAATATTTTTCTGTATATTATTTATAATGTGAGAAATAGAGAGTAAACTTGTTGATAAGAAGTTGAAAAATCAGTAATATTTACCTAAATAAATAAATTTTAAATAAAATTCAATATATTTTAATCCTAATAAAATAATGGTTGATATTATCTTTAGTAAATAAAATTATGATAATGTAAAATCATTTTTCATTGCATAACTGTCTAGTTTAAATGTTTTTAAATAAAACAGTTTTCAAATAAACAATATATTATATTTTTATATAAAACCATTTTCAATTTTTTTTAAAATAAAAAATCTCATTAAAAATAAACTTATTTTATAAAAAATCAGAATAAAAAAAGAAAAACAAATTAATAATAAAAAATAATTATATTTTACATCATATAAAAAAAATCGGAAATAAATTACATTTTATATACCTATAATGTTATTATTTTCTATGTTATCACTTTTTGTAATAATTATATATAAAACAGATTTTGAAAAACATTTTTATGTTATGGATTTTATAATAAGATATTATTTTTATTAAATATAAATTATAAATGAAATAAATTTTAATGACATGTTTTTATGAAAATTTTAGGTAATTATTTCATAGGTTATATTTTTCAATTCTCCATTAAAGTGCTGGGTGACTTGTAAATTTGTTATTTGAAAATTCAATTTAATTTTAATTTCACATCAATTTTCATTCATATCAATTTTTTATATTTTTCATCAGTAAACAAGAATAAATTAAAAAAAAAAAAAAACACATCAAAAATAACTTTACTTTCTCTTTTCACTTGTCCATTTTTTCTCTGCAAATTTGTGCGACTTGGAAATCAAAATGTGTTGCCTCTGGTTGATACTTGCTGTCATTGCCTTCTAACGCCACCCATTCTCCAAAATAAGAGGGTAGGAAATATCAGAAATATTGACTTTATTTGCAGAGAGGGAGAACCCTGCATTCCACCTCTTTCCTGAACCTTTTCAGGTATTTTCTTTCAAATTTCCATGCGATATAATTTGATTGTTGTTTGCTACAAAGGCTTCTGTTATTGTCATTGGTTTTTCTTTAGTTACTGTGGATGAATTGTTATTTTTTATCTTCTCAATTGCATATGATTGCATTATAACAGCTCATAAAAGTGGAGTTTCAAGTTATATTTGGGGCTAAGACTTGTAGAAAAAGTGGTGTACAGATATATTTTAGCCAAAATTATACGAAAAATGGTATTCACAAACTTTGTTAATAATCTATGCAACTTCAAACAGCATAAATTTAACTGAGTTAGTTTTTGTTTTCACAGTGGTTGAAAAAATTGATTTTGATTGAAATTTGGTTTGAAGTGGTATGATTAATATTGAGATGTGTTTACAATAAAATAAGTTAAATCTGAACCTTCAATGGTTATGTAAAAGTAGCTAAAATAGAGAGAATGAGATCAATGGTGGGGACTTAAGGTGTTGACAAAATGATACATAAGAAAATCATGAACTACGTGTTATTTCAAATAAATATATGAAAAAGAGAGATATAAAAATCATTAATTCTCAGAATAAAACCTTATGTTGATCACAGAATAATTATCACAACATAGAGCAATTCAAATAAGCTAAGAACACACTATTACTCACTTCTCAAATATGAGAACAATTTGCAAATGCTGTTAATGATATGCATGTTAATTAATCATGCTAGAAGCAAACCAAATCCAATGCTATACAACTTTAGTTTTTCCTACGCCCAATGCTCCCAACCCTTTTCACTTCTTGTGGATTTCATGTCTTTGCTTGTAATGTTGTATTTTTTCCCTTTCCTCACTTTCTTAGCCCCTGTTCTATATCTCTTGCTAAGTTTCTGAATTTTCATTGTACCATATCTTCTGAACTGCACAACTACGTCGATGTCTATTCCTTGATTATTTGTTTCACGTCTGTTCTTTCATTTATGGGAATGTAAAAGATGTGAATAAATAAGTGGTTATGAAAATATATTTTTTAGTATATTTATTTGACTCTAAGATTCCATGGGAGAAAAGGATGGGTATGTTACATCCCATGGGAGAGGAAGTTATTGTCTTCAATAACTAGCTATCCCCACTAGATTTTTTTGGTTTTTTTTTTTCACTTTAATTAGTCAATTTTTTAAGCAAATGATTACTTTTTTTTTTCCAAAATTACTAAATACCAACCAAACATATCTATGTATAACACTCTTGAGAAGATGATTTCTGGGAATGCCATATTATGCCATGAAACAAATGTCTCCTAGAGTCTTTTTGAGAACATTATGCTAATTTCTTTAGTAGTGTGTTTGGGTTAGATTTAATTTTCCCAAAATCAATTCCAATGCCACTTTTAAAGCCAAAACAAATAGTTGTTTTCACATTTTATGTTTTTCATCATGATTTTAGGGGCCAGAATCCATACTGGGTGGCTACCAGCTTTCCAAACACTATTAGTGTATTTTCCTCTATTTCCTAGTGGTTTCTAGTACTGGCAGCCCTTTTTCTAGATCATAGCAATTTATACACCATGATGAATGGGTCTACGGTTTGCCTATATGTGATGCTTGTACACACTTTACTCAAATTTAGTTACTAAGGAGGCAAGATAGAAGCACTACCACACTTTGGGCCTCTTGATTGGCACCACCCAATGCTTATTTATGGCATATTATTGGCCACAATAAGTTATATACTTTTCATCCCAACCACTGAATGACTCAATTTAAATCGTTGTCGATAATTATACGTTAATTATAATTTGCGGCTTTGTTGCAATGTGAAAAAAATTTTTAGACACTCAGTTTTATATTAGTATATTATTATTGTAATAGTTTCACTTTGTTAACTTGTGTGTGCTTCTAGTGGGATAAGGCTTTTGTTGTTGTTGTTGTTAACTTGTATGCACTAATAAGTAGTAAACCTTTTATAATAGTAGAATGCATTGCTGCTCACGAACAATACTAATTTTCTTTAAATTACAGCTATTACTGCCACCCGCTGCACCTGTTGGTGTGCTTCCTAGTCCTGTTTGAAGTGATTGGTGGGGGGAGACTATAGTTTTTGCTTTGAAATAATGACATTAGTTTTATGAATGATATTGAGTCGGTGGTTGGAATTGTCACTTCTGTGCACCAGGGCAAAGCCAGCAACCATATGATAGTTGTTGTTTTATGTGACAAGAAAGAGTGTATATGATATGTCTTGTAGGTAATGGAAACAAAAATAATGAATAAAAGCATCATTAGAAGCGTGAGACAAGGAAAGAACACAATTAGAACAAGTTTATTTGAAAGAGAAAAGATGAAGAAGACTTAAGAATTGAGAACATGCCGCCTAAATCCTAAGATATCAAGTGTTCAAAGACGAAGAATCACTCTCACAAAACTCTCTTAAATTCTATATATTCAAAAGTGAAAATACATGATGACTTTTATAGCCACCTTGGCAGAGAATTACAAAAGCATGCATGAGAGAGGGAAATTTCAAATTTTAAGATTCCAAACCTAGTATAGAATGTTCTCTTTACTTTGGCCAAAATGAAAGGTGTCATCCATACTTGGTTCATACTTTGTTTGATTGCTACCTCTGCTGTTATTGGTTAGTTAACTCTTGCTTATTTTGATTTAGAAATTATGAATAATGTTGCTGAAAGACCACTTAATGGAGACGTAGAGGATGATGATGAGGATGAGGATGCAGACCTTGAAGCCTGGGAGAGAACTTACGCAGAGGATAGATCATGGGAGGCTTTGCAGGAGGATGAGTCGGGACTTCTTCGCCCCATTGATAGTACAGCTATTTACCATGCTCAGTATCGCAGGCGCCTTCATACCCTTGCTGCCACAGCAGCTACTGCACGAATTCAGAAGGGGCTCATACGATACCTGTACATTGTCGTTGACCTGTCTAAGGTATTTGGTTATAGCTTCTGTTTATGCTTCTGAGTCGTGTGGCATGGAGTGGTGCTTTGATTACTTGGAAATTGGATTTTGAATGGAGGATGTGCGCTCATGATAGGCACACTTTGTGAATAAAATTGGGAAAGATGAGTTTACTTAGATTTATTGGAAGGCATTTCTTCCAATATATATAATGCTTTTGATCTAGGTATTGAATAAAACTGAAGTAGGCTGCTCGGAAGTGTATCATCGTCACACTAGTGCTTCAATGTTGAACTCTTTTTATGCCTAAAATGCTGTTAAGAAACTGCTTATGGATCAACAAGTATCTTGCTCAACTTGTAATTGAGGTAATATCTGATAACAATAAAATTACTGGTAGAAATATATAATAAGAATTATCGAACAGAAAAAATGAAATAAAATGTAGAACATTGCAGTTATATGAATATTCTTTTAACCTCGTATATAATTTGGTTTCTGTTATCATGTGAAGGCAGCTTCAGAGCGAGACTTCCGACCAAGTAGGATGGCTGTGATCGGGAAACAGGTTGAGGTATTTATCAGGGAATTCTTTGATCAGAATCCACTTAGTCATGTTGGTCTGGTGACTATAAAAGATGGGATTGCTCATTGCATAACAGAACTTGGTGGCAGTCCTGAGTCTCACATTAACGCATTGATGGGTAAACTGGAATGCTCTGGTGATGCCTCCTTACAAAATGCACTAGAGCTTGTTCTTGGATATCTAAATCAAATCCCATCATATTGGTCATCGAGAAACTCTGATCTTATATTCGGCTCTTAGTACGTGTGATCCTGGTGATCTCATGGAAACCATTCAGAAATGCAAAAAGAGTAAAATAAGGTGCTCGGTCATTGGTCTTGCTGCTGAAATGTTTGTATGTAAACATCTCTGCCAGGAAACTGGAGGGACTTATTCTGTCGCGCTAGATGAGGTTAGTTTGTTGATTTTGATGAAAAAACCCATGTACATGTAGTATCCTCTTATTTTAGCCTTAGTTTGAACAAGTACTTAGAATATTTCTGATTACCTATGAATTTTGTTTGCATTTTGCAAATGTTTGTTAATTCATGAATGTATGTATTCATTATATTTATATAAATCTCGTCCAGTCCCACTTTAAAGAGTTGATCTTGGAGCATGCACCACCACCTCCTGCAATAGCAGAGTATGCTACTGCTAATTTAATTAAGATGGGTTTCCCACAACGATCAGCTGAGGGTTCTGTCGCAATATGCACATGTCATGATGTGGCTAAGGCTGGTGGGGGATACACTTGTCCAAGATGCAAAGTTCGTGTCTGTGAGCTTCCCACTGAATGTCGAATTTGTGGATTGACCCTTATTTCTTCACCGCATTTGGCAAGGTCATATCATCATCTATTTCCTATTGTGATGTTTGATGAGGTCTCTCCATCATCTCAAAATGACTTTAGCCGCAGTTTTCCTAATACTTGTTTTGGTTGTCAACAAAGTCTTCTTAGTCAGGGTAAGTTTCTTCTTACATTTCCAATTCTGGTGCTGTATAAAGTTATTATGTTGGCCAATATATTATGTCAAATATATACTCATATCATACTGCTTTAAAGGTGAAACAATGTAAAGATTGCAGATAGGTCTGTAATTTCATAAGATCTTATCATCCAGATTTTATATATATGTTCATAAATTGGTAATGGAAGATGTTTTAGGTTTCATTCTGTTTAAACTGGTTTGTTTGTGTATTATTAAAAGGACATAATCATAGTAAAAGAGATTAGCTATAGGCTTTCAATCGTTTTTGCACATCCAAGCATGAAATTCGATACTACTTCCTTTGTGTAGCCTAAGTGAATACAAGGAAAATATCATATCTGTGATAAACATTGAAGTAAAAAGAACTCTAGAAAAGGGACGGGGGGTTGAATAGAGTTAGATTTTTGCAATTGCTTTGGAAACAAGCTATTAAACACTTTGATATAGGGGTTAGATGGTTTGTGTTCAAGCAAGATATCTATTATCTTATAGATTTTTAGAAAAATGTTTTTGTATAGGTTTACTCTAACTGGATTATGTCTTGTTCTTCCTCAAGAACTCTTGAAAGGATTGACTAATCAATAAATGATTATAACGAGTTTAACTATACAAATGTCACTTTTGGCTAAATACTTAACTCCCCCTAAGTTAAGACATGAGTACTATGGTGGCTTAAGGAACATTTCGACAATGTTGGTTTATAATAACCATGTGTATGCTTTAATCTGTTATTGCAAGTTTACAAGTACCAAATAATTTGAAATTTTTTAATGAACATATGATTTTAAGTGGTTGTGGTCATATTTCATGAATTTATGACAGAAAATATTGACTTCTTTTGGTTAAGGTATTTAAGCTTTGTGTGATATTGATTGGTTTATTACATAAGCGCACTGCTTAAAATTTTCTTTCAAATAGTATTGCATATATAAGATGTTCTTGCTCAGTTTTTCTAAAGCCCCCTCTATTAACTCTTGACACAGGAAACAAGCCTGGGCTTTCTGTCATTTGCCCAAAATGCAAACAAAATTTTTGCCTTGACTGTGACATCTATATTCATGAGAGCTTACATAACTGCCCAGGCTGTGAGAGTTCCAGGCATTCTAAGTCTGTAACTGCTTCCCAATGATTGCCAATCTTCTGCCTGCCTCATCTGAATGGTGTTCTACTTTGTGTCTCTCGTATTGCTATACTGCATCCACCTACTGCACCCATTAATTAGTCCGGTGCTAGTGACTGACTAACATTATCATCCTTTCATTGATCACAATGGTTTGGCGGCCCTTGATGCCAGCCCTCGATCAGTAAATGCTCTGCAGGACAGACAAAAGTGATATTTATATATACAAGGGTGAGATTAAACCAACCACATCTGATAATTTTCCTTCTTTCCTTTCCAGGAAATTAAGGCACAGGTAAAATGTCTCCATTGTTTTTTAATCAGTGGGCTGACACCATCATTCTTGCTGGCAGATAAATTTTGATGATTAAATTAAATTACCATTACTAGTTGTATGGGATAGTTATGTGTGTTTTGCATAACAAACACAGAGCTTTGAACTTCTGATTTCAGGTAACATATTTCATTACTGTGGTAGGAAAATATTGTAGGGAGTTCACTAGAGCTTATGACTTCTATAAGCTTCTTATGGTTTGTGTAACAAGTTTCACTGTAACATTTGAATATAAACTCAATAAGCCCTTATAAGTTATAAAAAGTTTTCCAAATGGCTTCTAAAATAACTCTAAGAGGCTTTAAAATTCTAAATGAGAGAGGTATCCTGCATAATGCAGGCACTGGGGGTCGGAGAGCTAGTAAGGTTGTCTGAACCCATTTGATTTAAAATGCTACATTATTTAATCTGCTAAAGTTTAAGATTTGTTTTATCCTTATTTGCTCACTTGAAAAACTCATGTTACATAACCTTTTCCCTTTGTATGTTCGACCTTTCATTTTAAAGTTCGAATGTTGAGGGAAATGAGATTATGGAAAGAGTGGCGTTTCCTGATCTTTCTGGTTCGTTTCGGTCATTGAAACTTAATAATAACGTAGGATTTGTTTGGATATTCTTTTAGTACTTAATATGAAATAAAACAAGAATGAATTTTTTTATATAAAATAAAATTAGTTGTATAATTTGATTTGTAGAAATTATTTCCTATTAAATTTTATAAGTTAAACAATTTTAACTTCTGAACATTTTTTTTATTATTCTTTTTTCTTTAATTACTTCTAAAAAAGTAGTCCCTGTAGGGCAACAAAATTGGACTTTATCTCTAATAGGTTGGGTGTTTGGAGCCCATATTCATTTGGCAGATGTTATTTGCACCTCCCTGTTACTAATTTACATCCATTTGATAATTTTTTATAGTGTTAAAAAAGGTTAACACTTCCGAAAAATATTTTTTAACAGTAGAAAATATTTTGTGCAAGAACTAAATAGATATTAAAATCATGTTTTTCTTGTTTTAAAATATTAAAATGAACTTCTTTTTATGCTCATTAGTAGAAAAATAATATAATTGTTCTATAAAACTCTGAGAAGTCAAATTTAAGTACAAAAAAACTACATAAACGTGAAATTAAAAATTTCAATTTGATTTTTTTGGCTAATACAGAAAGTTAGCCATCATAATGGTACATTATTTCTTGAATAGCAGTACGTTTTTATAGTTACTAAAAAAATAACAATTAATTAAATATTTTTATAGGAAACCAGTTATTAAAATATGAGAGGACAAAAATTGTATTATCTTTCATAATAATATTATTATATATGAAAAGTTATGATAAAATATATTTTTTATAAAAATAATATATTTAATATTATTAGAGATAAGAAATTGTTCATATAAAAAAAAACAGAAGAGTAAAATATATTTCTTTTTATTTTAGATTGTAAATGTTATGGAACATAGATTATAAATTATATGCATTACATTATAAATAAAAGAAATAAAAGTGAAAAAATTTAAACATTTATTAAAAATATGATAAAATTATGATGAATATAGTTTTTGCAGTCTGAGAAACAATAAGCAGGGAAGAAGAAGAAGAATAAGAAGAAGAAGAATAAGAAGAAGAAGAAGAAGTTTCTTGGGAAGCCGCTAATGATCTTCGATCTTGAAAAACCTGCATGCGAGAAGGGTATTATGGTCATTTGACGTGTTCCTCGACGGAGGGAACGAACGATACAGTGTGCAGCGTTGGGAGAGAAAGAGCTTGCAATCATCTTCAAAACCGTTCGTTCTGTGAGAGATTTGGGTAACACTCAATTTCATTTTCATAGTTTGGAAGCTCGGAAATATGGCGTGGAGGCTCTTGGCAGCACGCGCTCTCGCTAAATATCACTTCCACAACCATCTCTCCTCCAATTCCTCTTTTGTAAAAACAAGGTACCAATTTCAAACCCTGTTTTGTAGTTCTAGGACCAGTCTTGTTTTCATTACTAACCAATTTCAAAAGCTACATTTGTTTTCAAGCTTTAGATTTGTAGTAAAAAAGTTTAAAATATTGGGAGGTAATATTTCAGTGTACTATACTAATCATTTTGAGTTTTTTTTTTTCTTTGGTTTAACTTCTAATATTGTGTGAGAAGCATAAATAAATAAATAAAAATAATTGAAACAGAAGTTTGCTTCATTATTGACTTACACTGCTGTAGCTTGGACTATGTTGTATGCAAGGTTCGTGGCCAGGAACCTATTTTTGATCAACTATATTATATGAAAGCATGTTCTTTACTGGGAAACATGGGCTTTCATTCATGTCCATTTCTGAAGTATAACAATAAGGTTGTAGAGCAACAACATCAGGATTCTGAGAAGACCTCAAGTGCAAATGAGGGTGATGGTAATGCCAAAGTAAAGAGGAAAAAATTGAAGGGGAAAAGAGCAGTCGTAAGATGGATGAAGTTCTTTAGATTTAAGAAGAAGAAAGAGTATGAAAGGATGACAGTAGAGGAAAAGATTTTATTCAAATTGTTAAAGGTAAGTTTTATTTTTTTACTTATATATATCGACCCTTTCTATTGTTTTCAAATAGTATGTCTGTATTTCTTATTAGTATTTTTCATACTACACATGGTTTGTGTTTACATTTTAGCATGAAGAACAAGGATTCTCTCACATTATAATAGTGATCCGTAGACTAGTTTTTATGGCCTTTATGAATATCATAAAATAGTGATGCTCTTCATAAAAATAAATCTATTGCTGCTGGAGACTTTGTTATGCAATAGTGTTTTCTTTTAGTCATGTGGCTTAAGAAATCAACTGGAACACTAGAAGCCTTTCAAGCAGTATTTTGTTCAAAGAAATGTGAGATAGAACTGCTTAAATTTCTTAAAACATTTGTTGGTGTCAATAAAGATAAAATAAATTTATGTTTCTCTGTATTTAATATTGGAATCTGGCTTACACTATAACTTTACAAATCTTAATACAAAATTTCAGTTAGATAAACATGCATTAAATCTTTCAGTTTTTAATAACGATTTACAGAATTATTTAAGTGCATTCATTTTTATGTTATGCATAACAACTTGGCATCTAATTCCTCAAGTTTGTATTTTTTTTTTCTTTTATAATTTGCTTAGAATTTATCAAAATTTGTTTGGTAAATGTTGTTTGAAGATATCTAGATTTTTGAGAGTGACATTCTTAGGTACTGAACCTCGAATCAAGGTAAAAAGTGTAGTCTTTATTTCTGAAATATCAATCTCTACCCTAGTATCTATGTGATACAGACAGATTTGTTGTACATAAAATTCTCTCCCTCATCAAGGTATTTGAGAAACCTGTATTCTTCCTCCTAATTTCTTTCTCATTTTTCAACTGACTCTAGCTAACTCCCCCTTTATCCCCTTTCTTTACTGAAGAGAAGTAGTTATTCTGTTATGAACAAAACTGAATTCTAATCCCCTACTGAATACGAGTAGTACTACCACTCTTATTCTTCCTAACATAGGCACTAATAGACATTTAATTGCTTGAATAGGAGATTTGCATTCACTGTTACTAATTCTTACCCCTACTTAGCTTTAACATTACATTTTCAAGATTTTAGTTGCTTATTCTTTGTTAATAGGGTTTGCAAGAGGCCGTGTGTTATTAACTTATTATTTATGAGGAGTGGTAGAATTGGACTAAGAGTAGAATAAAAATTAGGAAGAGAACAGAACGTGTAGTACTATTCTGTGGACATCCTTTTGATCAAAGTGATCCAGAGGTAGGAGAAGAGAAGATACTTGAGGTAAAACCCTGCTTGCAGGTATTCGTGAAACTCTGGTCCTCTCCCAGTCTGCTGAGTGGACCCCAAACTTCCCTGGTCTTGTTTAATGTTTCTCCTGTATGACAAAATTTCTGACTAACTAAATTGGAATTAGATAAAGAGTGAATCCTACCATAGATTGTCTCTTAAAAGGGGTAAAGCTTGATAGAACAATTATAATTGGCATTGAATCAAAACTCTGACGAAGGAGCTATTCAAACCTCTCTTAAGGGTTTTGAAACCCTCTCCCCATCTGCCTACTCCCATAAAATTTCTCGTCTTGGTACAACATGTGTTTATCAGCGCAAGACATTATTTTGCCCTTTAATGAAGGTTGTTCCTAATATTTCTATCTACGAACTATTCATTCTGTAATTGAATACATCATTACAGTTAAAAGTGTTATGAAAGAACTCAATTTGATTTTGTATGTCAAAATTAATAACTCCAATGGACAATTAATATGTTTATCTATTCTTAAATTAAGGGATCCAAAAGTCTTAGAAGCTACAATCTTTGAATTTTATGTAGATCAACAACACTCACTTGATAATCGATGCTTGGCTAATATGCCATAACAAGTGCTCATATTGACCTGGTCTGAGAATTTGGCTAGTACTCATTTTTTCCCGTGATATTGTTGAATCAAAATTGCCCTGTACTAACCAAGATCCATAATTTGTTGGTTTTTATCTGTGCTAATGGGCATTTTCCCGCTTTTATGTTCTCTGATGACAGCATGAAACAAATTTTGTTGTTTCCCATTTTTTCCTTTGCTCAAGAGTGAGAAAGCTTTTGCATTCTCATTTATTTTTTAAATCACCTGTTTTGAAGTAAAAATTGTTTACTGGTTTACACTCTATGTCTGTTGTGTCAGTTATTGAACTTACAATGCTTTCTCCATCATTCTAGGCTCGAAAGAAAGAAGAAAGACTTTGTGAAGCCCTGAAAAAGATTGAGCCTGCTGAATCTTCAGAAATAACCCATGATCCTGAGATATTGACCCCAGAAGAGCACTTTTTCTTCTTAAAGATGGGCCTTAAATGCAAAAATTATGTGCCAGTTGGAAGACGAGGAATTTACCAAGGTGTAATTTTGAACATGCATCTGCATTGGAAAAAACATCAGACTTTGCAAGTGGTGGTGAAGACATTTCCAGCAGAGGAGGTTAAGGAGATTGCTTTTGAGCTAGCAAGATTGACTGGAGGTATAGTGCTTGACATTCATGAAAATAACACAATAATAATGTACAGAGGGAAAAACTACTCTCAACCACCAACGGAGATCATGTCTCCACGAGTCAGTCTCTCGAGAAAGAAGGTACGTGTGTTGTGTACTCAATTTTCAGTCACTTCTAATACAGAATAGAATTGGAGTTTAATTGGGTTTGGGGTTTCAAAATTCTCCTACAGTTCTTGGTCTTTATTTTCCTGAATTTTATGGTAAAATTTCTCCTACATAATTCAGTTGCACAACCACTGTCTGAAATTTTGCTTTCGTAGATTGGATGTGTATATACAATCTTTCCTGTTCATGCTACTTGTCTGTCTCACAAAAATTTATGTTTATTCTTATTTTAAAAATTCATCAGTGCCTTATTGATGTTGATTCTCATCTTTTGCAGGCATTGGATAAATCCAAATATAGGGATTCCCTCCGAGCTGTAAGGAGATATATTCCAAGACTAGAGCAAGAGCTTGAAATTCTTCGAGAGCAATTTAAAAGTGCAGTTGAAAGTAATACAGATGCTGCTGAGGTAATCCAGAACAGGGACAGAGAGAGCATTGAATATGGAAGCATTTCGAATTTTCAGTTAGAGAATTTAGATAAAAACGAAGAGATGATGAATGATAACATTGGGTGCACAGAGGGTGAGACAGATATGGACTCTGAATTGGATTGTGATTCTGATAAGTTATCAGATATATTTGAGACAGATTCAGATTCAGAGAATTTCATAAAGGAGGAAAAACCTCTTTATCTGGATGAGTTTGATAAGTTTCCAGAGAAAAACGATGGAGAAATGAATGACTTTGAGGAGCATCTGCGACAAATGTCTCTGAACTCAAAAAACATGGAAAAAGACGAAGACTTACCTAAGCTGGATGAAGTAGACAGGATTTTTCTGCGTGCTACATCCTTTTTAAAGAAAAAAATAAAATGAGAAGTTTGCAAAACGCAAGTGTAGCTTTAGACAAATTTTACAATGTCCAACAATGAAGTGGCTGTGTGGTTGATTCATTTTTGAAACTATACAAGTTTAGATTAGCACTTTATTTTAGCATTTTATTTGTTTGTTTGAATCCTTAATATATATAAGTTATTAGATCACAACTTATCTGTGCAGAATGTTCTCCCAACACCTATTTTTTACAAGCATTGAATTTGAAATTGCATTTAAGGGGAAAATCAAGTTATTACATCCGGCTATGGTGCACTGTTCCTATTTCAGCCTACAATGTGAAGCTGTAGAATTTAAGAGTGATGAAAGGAATAAAATTCATATGGATAATTAGTCATTTTTATTTTGCATTGTTGCATTATTTGTCTTCAAATCTGGTCTGTTTATGGTGGCATTTCAACTTTAAAAACCTATTACTAGCCATTAGGAATTGTTCTAATAGAATGGACATTAGAAGTAGACATATCAACGAAGAGGCTACATATGTTAATAACCAGTGGTTGAGAAAAAAAGGACATTTTTATGTTAAATTCAAAATAAAAATTGATTACAAAAATTTCAAAGCAAATTCAGAAAAATAAAAATTTGTATATTTCTATATTACATAGATAGATATAGATAGACAAAGGTTGCACCTATCTATTTTAATAGATAATAAATATCTTGTTAGAGTTCTAGAGCTTGATAGTCATGATCGAATGCTTAACTAAACTCATTTGTTGGAAGGGAGAGTAAAGGGATTAAGCATGCCTATTTATACTCAACAATAAGTCTATGTAACACTTCTTGATTTCATGTAAATTCAATAAGAAAAATAAATATAAAGCCAAGAATGTGAAACCAAGCTAGTTAAGATTTCCAACAACGATAAATAAAGTAAAAATTTAATTTGTGGACTCAATGATACACTACACATACAGCTAGTCAACAAGGATGTTTGGGTGTTCCAACCAAAAGTTTCGTCCAATAATGTCAATATGTTCTACAATGACCTTTCCATTATTTTCAAAAGATTTTCCATTCTCCTGATGAATTAGAACAGTGTCTATCTTATTCCTATAAACTGAGGATCCTTGTCGAAACATGACTGGTAATTTATTGTAGTCAATAGCCAACTCCTCAATTTTCTTTTGCAACTGGGCACCCTTTAAACTATTCTGGGCTTCCCTTTTGCTTTTTCCAGATGCAACTAGCTTCCAGAAACAAGAGTTATATTGATTGTTGATGTGGCAATCCACCTGTCTCCATGAAAGGTAGTCCCTTAGAATTTCAATAGATGGATAGCACACTGCTCGTCCATCAAAGGAAGGAGGGTACTTTAACTCACTTTGTGGGAAGAACTCACTCCATCTCATCACATAAGTGGATGTGAAGAAAGACACAATAGCTGAAACCATTTTATTAGCCCTCCTCTGATAAAGATTACTGGTTTTCTTAAGAATAAAACTGTACTCATCACTAACCCCGTAGGCAAAGACTATATCCTCCCAAAACTTTTCTAAGACAGCAACTGCACACAAATTCATCAAGTTAAGGGCTCTATCATCATTTGGCTTCACAAATTCATGTACCTCAGAAAATCTGTGGAAGTGGCATCCATCTATTCGAACTACAATCCATGTAGACGGCATCAATTTGCTATCAAATTCAAAGGACCTCACATACTCTGGAGTCACATTGTTAATCTCTTCAACAAAACCACCAAAATCCTTCAAAAGAACAGTATGGTCATTCCAAAATCTCTTACCAGCTATTTTCTTGGAGTGCACAGTGATTATCTTCCTTTTGTGCCTTTTAATTGGAGTACCATTATCTGTGTATTTCACAATATCCTCTACTAATGTCTTCAGAACACAAGACCCTTGTCGGAATATTGGCTCCAATGTATTGTAATTGACATTGAACTCATCAAATAAAAGATTGTTTAAGTCACTTTTGTCAAAATCCTTGATGATATCCCATGCTTCCTTCTCATTCATTCCACGCTCAACAAGACGCCAAAGGCATTGCTCATGTTGATTACTCAAATGACAAATATTCTGCCGCCACAAAAGATACGCTTGAAGGGCTTCTGTGGATGCACAAGCTATGACTCGACCATGGAAGGAAGGAGAACATTTTAGTTCCTTGTGTGGAAAGAATTCACCCCATTTCCTCACAAATACCGATGAGAAAAAAGATATAATGATGGATAACACTTTGCTAGCACGCCTTTCATAGAACTTGGAGGTCTTCTTGAAAACAAAAGTATACTCATCACTGAATCCATATGCAAGGACTACATCTGCATACTCTTCAAGAATTTGAACAGCACAAGAGTTCATCAACTTCAAGGCATTTAAATCATAAGGTTTATGGAGGTTACAGGCATTGATCCAAACAAGGATGATATTGGGAAACATGACCTCATCTTCAACTTCAAAACACTTAACATACTCATATTTGCTGTTTGCCATACTGCATGAAAATGTTTACACATATTTTGGTAAGTACATGAATGGAGAAGAAGAAAAAGAGAAAGAATGCACAAGAATGATTGCAAGGAGCATAACAAGAAGCATGACTAATGAAAAAATTCTAGCTCAAAAAAATAATCTTTATTTTCTTTCTTTTCTATTTTTTGGACCCATTGTTAGTAGGCTTTTATTTCTTTGTAATTTGTATTCTAATTGTAATAGTAGATTGGGATGAAATAGGGCTTCAGTTGAAGATTCAACCAAAGCCCAATTAAGAATGCAAGGACTGACCAAGATGAAGAGAGAAGAATCTTGAAGAGCAAGCTACTCAGGCAAGGAAAGCACGTGCCTAAAGAAGTATTAAAAGTGTGAACCAAGTATAGATGACACCTCTCATTTTGGCCAAAGTAGAGAGAACATTCTATACCAGGTTTGGAATCTTAAAATTTGAAATTTCCCTCTCTCATGCCTTTGTAATTCTCTGCCAAGGTGGCTATAAATAGTCATGATGTATTTTCACTTTTGAATATATAGAATTTGAGAGAGTTATGTGAGAGTGATTTTTCTTCTTTGAACACTTGATATCTTAGGATTTAGGTGGCGTGTTCTCAATTCTTAAGTCTTCATCTTTTCTCTTTCAAATAAACTTGTTCTAATTGTGTTCTTTGCTTGTCTCACGCTTCTAATGATGCTTTTATTCATTATTTTTGTTTCCATTACCTACAAGACATATCATATACACTCTTTCTTGTCACATAAAACAACAACTATCATATGGTTGCAGGCTTTGCCCTGGTGCACAGAAGTGACAACCACAACCACCGACTCACTATCATTCATAAAACCAATGTCATTATTTCAAAGCAAAAACTATAGTCTCCCCCCACCAATCACTTCAAACAGGACTAGGAAGCACACCAACAGGTGCAACGGGTGGCAGTAATAGCTGTAATTTAAAAAGAATTAGTATTGTTCGTGAGCAGCACTATTATAAAAGGTTTACTACTTATTAGTGCACACAAGTTAATAACAACAACAACAACAAAAGCCTTATCCCACTAGAAGCACACACAAATTAACAAGGTGAAACTATTACAATAATAATATACTAATATAAAACTGAGTGTCTAAGAATATTTTTCACATTGCGACAAAGCTGCAAATTATAATAATATACTAATGTAAAGCTTCTGATTTAAAACAGCAGATTATAATTAACGTATAACTATCAACAACGATTTAAATTGAGTCATTCAGTGATTGGGATTAAAGGTATTTAACTTTTTGTGGCCAATAATATGCCATAAATAAGCATTGGGTGGTGCCAATCAAGAGGCCCAAAGGGTGGTAGTGCTTCTATCTTGCATCCTTAATAACAAAATTTGGGTAAAGTGTACACAAGTATCACATATAGGCAAACCATAGACCCATTCATCATGGTGTATAAATTGCTTTGATCCAGAAAAAGGGTTGCCAGTACTAGAAACCACTAGGAAATAGAGGAAAATACACTAATAGTGTTTGGATAGCTGGTAGCCTACCAGAATTGATTCTGGCCCCTAAAATCATGGTGAAAAACATAAAATGTGAAAACAACTATTTGTTTTTGGCTTTAAAAGTGGCATTGGAACTGATTTTGGGAAAATTAAATCTAACCCAAACACACTACTACAGGAATGAGCATAATGTTCTCAAAAAGACTCTAGGAGACATTTGTTTCATGGCATAATATGGCATTCCCAGAAATAATGTTCTCAAGTGTGTTATACATAGATGTTTGGTTGGTATTTAATAATTTTAGAAAAAAAAAAATCATTTGCTTAAAAAGTTGAGTAATTAAAAAAAAAGCAAAAAAATCTAGTGGGGATAGCTAGTTATTGTAGACAATAACTTCCTCTACCATGGGATATAACTTACCCATCCTTTTCTCATTGGAAGAGGAACAACTTCGAATCTGAGAGTCAAATAAATGTACCAAAAAATATATTTTCATAACCACTTATTTATTCCCATAATTACATTCCCATAAATGAGAGAACAGACGTGAAACAAATAATCAAGGAATGGACATGGACGTAGCTGTGCAGTACAGAAGATATGGTACGACGAAATTTCAGAAACTCAGCAGCACTAACTAGCAAGAGATATAGAACAGAGGCTAAGAAAGTGAGGAAAGGGAAAGAATACAACATTACAAGCAAAGACATGAAATCCACAAGTGAAAAGGGTTGGGAGCATTGGATTCGGTTTGCTTCTATCATTAGCAGCATTTGCAAATTGTTCTCATATTTGAGAAGTGAGTTGCTCTATTTTTTTTATAATTATTCTGTGATCAGCATAAGGCGTTATTCTGAGAATTAATGATTTTTATATCTCTCTTTTTCATATATTTATTTGAAATAACACGTAGTTCATGATTTTCTTATGTATCATTTTCTCAACAGCTGAAGTCCCAACCATCGATCTCATTCTCTTTTTTAGCTACTTTTACATAACCATTGAAGGTTCAGATTTAACTTATTTTGTTGTAAACACATCTCAATATTAATCATATCACTTCAAACCAAATTTCAATCAAAATCATATTTTTCAACCACAGTGTAACAAAAACCAACTCAGATAAATTTATGCTGTTTGAAGTTGTATAAATTATTAAGAAAGTTTGTGAATACCATTACCATTTTACGTACAATTTTGGCTAAATTAGATCTGTGCAAACTCCACTTTTATGAGCTGTTATAATGCAATCATATGCAATTGAGAATAACAATTCATCCACAGTACCTAAAGAAAAACCAATTCTAAGAGACAATAACAGAAGCCTTTGTAGCAAACCACACATTCAAAAAGTCAAATTTTCAAAGCCGATACAGCAATGCAAAATTAATGACCTCAAAGGTGGGAAAGAAAACTGCGAGAAAAAAAAAAAAAAACTGAAAAGAAAACTCTAATCAAAGGAACCCAATTTCGAAAGGAAACCCTGATTAACGCATAAAATACATCAATAAAATCACACTCAGCAAAATCCTACAACCCTTAAAATACAACAAGAAAATCACACTCTGCAAAATGAATGCAAAAATAAACTGAAGAGTAAAAGAAGATATAGCATGACGGTGTGAGAGAAGAAGAAAGGAAATACCTGAAAGGTTTAGGAAAGAGGTAGAATCCAGGGTTTCTTCCTCTCTGCAAATAAAGTCAATATTTTTGGAGAAAGGGTGGCGTCAGAGGGCAATAACAACAACTATCAAGCAGAAAACACATTGAGAATTGATTTCCAAGGCGCCAAAATTTGCAGAGAAAAAAAGAAGGGGGGAAGTGAGAAGTGAAAAGATAAAGTAAAGTTATTTTCATGTGCTTTTTTTTAATTTATTCTTATATGACTGATGAAAAATATAAAACTAAATTGAATTTTCAAATAATAAATTTACAAGTTCACACGACACTAATGGAAATTGAAAAATATAACCTATGCAATAATTACCTAAAATATCCTTAAAAACATGTCATTAATATTTATTTGATTTATAATTGATATTTAATAAAAAAATAATATCTTATTATAAAACCCATGATAACATAAAAAATAATAACATTAAAATAGATTTTTTAAAGATTTTTTTTCATATAATATTAAACAGAGTTTTTACTTTCTTGGCGGAGTTGAATTGATGATTATCCATTTAACTGCTACTGCTAGGTGATAACAGTAATTACAATTTAATTTAGGCAGAAATCGTTTGAATCCCCTGAGAACAATGACTGAACCAATATCTCCGGACAAGATGAGTGAGAAGCAAGACCAGAAGCCTTCCACTGAACCTGAACAGGTACAACCTAGACCACTTTAATGGATGTATTCAACTTCAGTTTTTACATTTGTGTATTATTCAACCAGTAAATCTAATTGATGGAAACATAGGTTGCATTATTCAAATGGTAAATTGATGGAATATAGGTTGCTTTCATTTTCCGTTTCTCTATTCTGTAAATATTTAAATTGTAATTGGTGTTCATGAATGAAGGGAACACAGAGTCCTAATCTGGAGGACTGCTTGAAACTGCTGAAAGGAGAGCGAGATGAACAGCGTCTTGCTGGGCTTCTTCTGGTAACCAAGTTCTGCAAAGCTGAGGATCATTCCTCACTTCGGAGGGTGTATGATGCAGTTGGCCCTCGCTTTCTGTATCGGCTTCTCAGAACTGGTACTTACTTCTTTCATCCTCCTTCTCTATTCATTTCTAATGTATTTTTGACACTATCTTTTTTGAATTAGGTATGGGAAGTGGCGTCAGTGAGAATCGGGATGCATATTTAAGCCTATCCATCACGGTTCTTGCTGCATTTTGCCGCGTTCCAGATATTGCTTCCTCGGAGGACATGGTTTTGAATATCCCACTTGTGTTGGAAATAATATCCACCCAGTAGTGATCTTCACTTAGTTCCATAGACTTTATTTTGTTTTGAGCAACTCCTTTTTTGTTTATTTTTTAAATCTCTTGTTTAGGTCTGGTTCATCTGTTCTTCAAGAATGCTATGA
The DNA here is from genome assembly GCA_016859785.1 of Macrotyloma uniflorum. Classification (NCBI taxonomy): domain Eukaryota; kingdom Viridiplantae; phylum Streptophyta; class Magnoliopsida; order Fabales; family Fabaceae; genus Macrotyloma; species Macrotyloma uniflorum. Next base: position 102,895 of record BDMB01000012.1, read on the forward strand.
ATTTTTATACTTAGTATCAGCTGCTTCTGGAAATGGAATCACGAGATTTTGTGAATCTGGAGGCATCAAGGTACTAGCTTCTCAAATGCATGCTCTGCCAGACGGTAAGATTTCATTGTCTGCTGATAATGCTTGCTTTCACCATACTGGAATTGTAATTCTAATTAGAGTATTTTAATTTTTTATATTGAGGTAATACAGTAATACAATATGTACAAAAGTTAGGAATTGTAATGTAAACGAGGCTGTTATATTTATGTATAACTATCTGTGTTTAAGCTCTGGAACTGATATCAACAAGATATTGGTCCAGAATTCTCCATATTCTCGACATGAATATTCTTTATCATTTCCCTGTGTCACCTTTCAAGGCTTGATCCCCTGCTCATCACCAAAATAAGTTTACTGTAATATCTTTGCAGAGTCACTCAATACTTTTCCGCACTTGGGGATTTTCTTTGGTGTCTCCGAGAATTTTTCTCTCTAGAGATTTCATTATATATTATTCAGTGGTTCTTATTTATAGTAACTACCTTTTTGGTGCATATATATACGCATCTACTAACATGGGAATTATGAACATCTGCTCCTAATTGCTGTTGACCCATCATTATTCTCAAACACTATGCAGGCTCACATCTGATGGAATTATCTTTTAAACTTCTGCAATTGATTCTGAGTAGGATGTCCTTGGACATAATCCGGAATAATGACTTATCTGACGTCTCAGTTATTGTAAGTGTACTTCTTTAATATTCCTATTTTGTACTTAATTTGTTCTCCATTTTTATTTTCTAATCTTGCATCATTCTAAAAAAACATCTAGAATGTCTTTGGTGAAGCAGTATTTTTGACATGTCTATCTACAGGTGGCAGCAATAGCAAAGCAGTTTGCTGTCTTGCACAATTTCATGAAATTTGAAGCTCTCCACTTACTAAATGCCATTCTTACCTCAAAAGATTCAGTATATGATCTTGTCTTACTCTGTTTCCTTCAGTTAAGGTTTTTATGGTGTAGTGATATTCTAGTATACTTGAAGATAAAATCTATTTTATTTTGAACTATTGCACCTGAATTTGGTATATTCAGGGTTGTTGTCTCTTTCCTAATATTTTATCAAACTGCTTCTAGAAAGAAATTAGATACTGTCCTCCATATTCAAGTCATCCTTCTACAGTGTAAATCTAGTGCATTTGCTTGTTAAAATATTTGGTTGATTATATAGAACATTTTCATAAAAGGGTCTATGTTGATTTGATGGTTTATATTTCCTTAGGAGACCATATGTCCAGCCTTGCTATGTGGATGACCACAGTTTTATAAATTGAACTGATTTATTGGATTTTGTCCTGACCTTCTTGGGTTTAAATCTATATACCTTTAGCATAATAGCATATCTATTTTTATAATTTATGTATGTACAAATTGATTCATTCACCTTGCAATTGACTACAAGTACTTCACATTTTCAGTCCCAACTTCGTGATGCCTTACGATTACTTCCTCAAGATAGCTGGTCACTCAATATCCGCATTGGTATAATGGCTATTTTGCAGAACCGTGTTGGTATGTTGAGACAATTTGCTTAATTATGTGCACAGTGCTATTTTACCTTTTAGTTCAGTTTCTCTTTCTTTGTTCCTTATTAGGTTCTTTAAAGTTGTAATTTTAGTAATTTCTCTCAGCTGATAAAATTATGAGATGGAACATCTCCTGGGAGAATAAAATCTGAGTATAGAAAACCCATTGGACAGGGGAATTAAACTTTTAGTAATAATTCCCTGTGATCAAGGATTAGAGTAACAAAGATGAGAGACAGCGAGAGAGAAAAAATATTTGACGGTAATCTGTCTATTGCAAAACGCAACTAGCTCATGTATGCATTGGGTGGTTATAATACGCACAGGAAAGTAAAAGCAGTAACCAACCTTCCCAGTTCCCTATTTTAATGATTGTGCATTGCCACATCAGCAAATCACATTGAAAGGAAATATATCCAAATAAAAGTTCTAATATACGAAGGTATGAAATATGAAATGAAAAAGTAAAGTGCAATTACAGCATTCATAAACGACACCATATAAATGCTGTAACAAATTATTTACTTGTTTGATTTTGCATACTGAGGCTTTTAGTCGGCAGGCTTTGTTATGGCAAGAAACTGCACACTTGATGGACTGACTCCTGTTCTTTAGTCTGGATTGTTAGTTTTAATAAAGGTTGTGGATGAAAAGACACTTCCTCTCTGCACTTTCACATGGATAATCTGAAGTTTTATAGAACTAACAGATGTCTTTATCTTACTGTACTGCATTATGGTTTTTTTAGAACAATAAAACACTAAGCTGTATGAATTGTTTGATTTGTTATTTATGTACAGCTCCTGCTGAAAGGCTGCAGGCTCTCATTTTAGCTGAGTCTATGCTTTCCATGTATGGAGAAGATTGGTTGGTTAGCCAAGCAAACACAAATGTTGCACAAGATCCAGCATCAGCTGACATGTAAGCTGTGCTTGTTAACGTTAGTTTTTTAACTCATCTGCATTGTGCGGTTATTGCTTCATTTTCTCACCCCTTCCCTTTTTAGGTGCCTGTTGCTTGTCTTGGAGCAGTCAAGGGTTGAAATTGCTGTTCTTCTGAATGAGTTGGCCTATTTAAAATATGAAGCCCCACAGGATACTTCAGCTACTGCTCAAGCAATTTTTTCGAAGCAACATAATGTGGCTGTTGCTTACTCTTTGGTTGAGAAGATAATAAAATTAATATCAAATGCTGAGGAAAATTATGGTATGTTCAAAGAAACTTAGATTCTGTTTTTTTTATTTTAATGAAAAATGTAACAAAGTTGAAAATGGCTCTTCTGCTCAAATTCAGTCCACTTGGTCTTATAATTGTGATCATACTGTTAAAATTATAGGGACTTAGGCAAAGGATAAAGGAGACTACATCGATGTCATATGATATTATGAAAAAGTTCTAGATATTTTAACACATGATGAATATTGTTTTACATTGTGTTACAATAAAAATCGAACAGGAATCAGTTAATTGCTGGAGATAAATATATGTATTATTTTGAGGAAATTCAAAGGAATTAAAGTTCAGTTGCCCGGAGTCAAGCTACTACAGAGAAAAAAAATCCTCTGCCCAATAACTAACCCAATGATCAAAAGATATCCCCCACTCTCTCCTCTCTCCATGCCCATCATAACCAAATTCACACATCACAAACCCTGCGTTTCTCTTTCTCTGCCACCTCATCATTCATTCCCTGCCCCTTATTTCTCCAAGTGTAGACTCCAAATTTGGGCTTGGTCGGCTGTAGTGTTGCTGGACTTTTAGGGCCTAAGTTAACATTTAAGGTTCTATCACAAACAATATATATATATATATATATATATATATATATATATATATATATATAGAAGTTAACATTTAAGGTTCTATCACAAACATTTGGGCAAGAGGGGCTCTACTCAATTCTTTTATCTGTTATTCGTGCTGATGATTAATATCATTGTATTTAGGTTGCCTAGTATTTTCAGTAGCTGTTTTTGAACATATATGGGTGAGAATATGAATACATGGCTTTTAATTATGTTTCAAATGGTACTAAAAGATTTCCACAATAACTTAATTTTTAATTGGCTTAGTTGTATATACTCCCATATAGTGAACTATTATTGTCAATTGTAAACTATATGGATACTATTTGGAATTTTGGATTTTACTTCTGTTGTGATTTTGATTACTTGGAAATGTGATACTGGTCTCAAGTTTTGAAACTGCTGTTGGAAACTTGTCTTTGTGGGTAAGTTTTTGTTAATTGTGTATAATGCATCTTCATCCTGTTCTTTCTTTTACAGGAAACCTCCTTGATGAAGGCACATTGACAAAGCTGATTCTCCAGCTTAATGAGACAATTGTTGTTGTACTAGAGTATTTGGAAGACGCAAAGGTAATGCTGATGATTAATTGCTTAATGTAATTTTAATTACAAGTGTTGTTAAGAGTCATTGTTGGTGTCAAGAGTTAGCATTAGGTTATTGAGAGCATATGGGCCGGTCCATGTGTACTTTGTGAGTGTATAAATCCTTTATACTACTAAATAATTCTCTTGTAGTAACTATAGTAGAATATCTTTAGTTGGCTGTAACTGTCTTGGTTAGACAGTTACAATTAACTCTCCTATCTTTTGTACATTTCAATTTCATTATGCAAGTTGTTTTTCACTCTAATATACTTTGTACAGCACTCTTGAATATATACAGTTCATTCTATTATAGTATGATTCTCTCCTACTCTCTTTACCCTGTTACAAACATATGTAGCAAATTATAATGGTGAAATCATACAGGAACATGGGCAAAATAAAGGGGATGATTTACTTGCTTCAGTGCGAATTATTGGGAGGTATGATGTTTTCCTGTTGCTTCCTTTCATATATTAGTGTGGCATTTGTTGTATTAAATTTTTACAAATGATAGACCTTTTTAACCCGTATATTATTCATGCTTTCACTGTTATACCACTGCAATGTAGTATCAGAAAAGAAACATAAAAATTTAATTTATTTTCTCAAACCTAATTGCAAGTTGTTAAGAACGTCTTAAGCTAATTCAGATAGTTGTTTCATCAATTTTCATCCTGTTCCTTAAAAAAAATGTGGTAATTTTGTTGACGGACCAATTTTCTAGTAGCCAATTTAGGTCTAAGATTAACACTTAGTTGAGTTTTCTTCTTCTTTAAATAGTTACCTCCTAAATCTTTAATCTTAAATTTAGAGGAAAGAGTACAAACATTTTTATTGTTCTTTTTCAGCTATCTTGCAGAAGCACCCCTAGCATGCAAGGAGAAGGTTCAAGATCTTTTGGGGTATATGCTTTCCGTTGAAGGTGAAGATGAACAAAGGTATCTTTAAATAGATAATTATGGGTGAAAAATAATTCCTTTATAATAGAGCATTTGCTTTATTTTATTTTATTTTCTTTTCCAGGCCCTTCTACGCTGTTTGCTTTCTACTGCCTATGTTATCTCAAATTACTATGAAGATTGAAGGATGCAATGCTTTGGCTTCATGCAAAGGACTTGAGACTGTAAGTTATTTTTTTGGTTCCAATACTTGTATTTCTAAATTTACATTTTTCATTTCTCCGTCCTCTTTCTTTAGGTTGGTTTATAATTCTATTCACTTAAAGGTGGATCTTTACGAGTAAATCAATATTTTAATAATTATTTGATTGATGTAATTGTAGTGACATCATTCAATTACACTGGCTGAATATATTGTATTTATTTGTAGGTTTTAGATTGCTTCAGTAGATTAGTTGGGTCAAATGCTTTTGCTGAGGATAATGGTTGCATCTTTTTGGCGTGTGATACAATGATGAACCTACTATTGAAGGTGATTTTCTTATCATAATGACCAGCCTTCTACTATATTGGTGGTGAAAAAATTCACTCAGAGGTTGCACTTTTTTTACTACAGAAAGACAAAGTGCCGATAATTTTGGATGAGTCAGCTGTTGTTCATCTTCTTAAAGCACTAGCTTATTGGTCAGGTAACATACATGTCAGCAACCACTAAAATGAATGATTTCTTATGATTTAAAAAGTGTTTTCTTATGATTTAAAAGCAACAGGTACTCTAATGCAAATGTAGTAGCATGTGCAAATGTAGTAGCGTGTACGTATCTATAAAGCAAGTGACTTCTGTTTCTTGGGCTTGACTAACCTAGTACCTTGTAGTTTACTGCTAGATTTCAGTTCAGTTTTTGGGTAAATGTCGAGAAATAGCATTAGGGTTAGAATCATGTACAAAGTGCTGATAAACATCATTCATGAGAATTTAAACTTAGTTGTGAGAGGATGTGAAATTTTTTCCAGAAATGCAGTAAAACAAACATTTTTTTCATTGTACTTTGATGACAGGGTAAAGCCAAGCAAATTTTTTCGTTTTAAGACGAGATAAGTTAGGCATGTAATAATGATCCACTTGCAAGGTGTAGGACTTGAGTTCCACACTGGAATTATTTCATTATACCTATGAGCCCTCCAACTACAATGGTCAGCTTTTGTACTTTGGTTCTCTCAAGGTTCTTATCAATTAGTATGAGAGTCTTCTACCTTGTCTCTCAGTTACAAACAAGTAGTGCAAGTGTTGATGCCAAAATTGCATTGCTCACTTGTAACTAGTCAAAAGACAAATGCACAACATGCTATCATAGGTGCAGGAGCTGCAGAGCATGGTGGGATGCTATGATATAAGTGTAAGGTATCGAACTTAAGTGGCATATTCGAAATATGAGATAGTGTGGGATTTATAAGATTTTAGTCTCCAACTACAATGTTAGTTTTGTGTGATAGTAACTGAGTTTATCTTTGTATTGTTTAGTTATATCTTTTTGAGTGATATGGAATGGAATGAGTAATAAGTGAAACTCTTTACGTCAAAACTAGTATTGTGTCCTCAATGAGTGAGAGAATATAATTTGTGACGATTAAATCTCACGATGAATTTAAACACATCAAATTCTTGAAAAAAGTGAAAATATACCACGGGAATTGTTCAATCATGCTGAGATACTATAATCAAATTTCCAAAGGAAAGAGAGAATTAATCATGAACAAGATCTTGAAGATCGGGATTCGGTAAAACCTTCACCTCTTCTTGATATTTGATATTGCTGTGCTTGGTCCAGTGTTTATTATGTGTGATCAGGCCCCATGAGATAATTATGACTTTCAAAATTAGAAAATTCATTGAGTGCTTCTGTAATGCTTAGAAACATTTAACCGTCGAAATTTTATGGATGTTGCTGACTGATTCTTATACTATTGATCTTATCTCTGACAAGTACCATCATTAAATTAATTTATTTGTTGAATTGATATATGAGGTAAAGCATGTATCTTATCTTAACTTAAATGATCTGTAGATAATACTGATGAAATGTCAAGTATGATGATGGCTTCAAGCATTTGTGCACTGGTATTTGATTATACATCAGAAGAGGCTCTTTTGAATCGACCTGATTTCGACTATAGTACTCTTAACAGTCTTTATCTGCTCATTGCAAGATGCCTGACTTCATCAAAACAGGTGCTTGTGAATTCCCTTTCATTACTATTTATAAAATGTGGTCATCGTTTAGTCTATATATTTTTCGTCAAAGTTGGTTTTGGCTATACTTTAAAAATTGATTCCTTAAATTTAAAAAAATATATGAATTTAATCCTTCTATCAACTTTGTGATAACAAAAATATTGTTACTAAATATTAAATTTAGGTATATAGAAGGACTAAAATAACATATTTTGTAAATTTAGTCTTTTTATTCATTTTATGATGATAAAAAATCATTAATGTTAAATTTAGATATAAAGAAATAATAAAATCACATACTTTCAAAAGTTTGACGATTAGTTCATCAATTTAAAATTACAAAGACTAAAGATAAGTTTGAAAAAAAAGTATAGAGACCAAAAACATATTTTTCTTTTTTAATAATGTGACTTTCCACATCAACACATCTTAACAAAAATGATAGGGAATGTAGGGTTTGGATTTGCAGGTCGATATGCAAAATGAGCCTTATGTTTGGGTCTAATTATCCTTTATTAGTATTATGTTTGGGTCTGTTGTTTGTTGGGTCCCTTATCCTTCAGTCTTAGTGTGTTTGGGTATGCTGTTTGTTTGGACCTATCATTATTTCTGTTAACTTATTAAGAGTTATTAGCTATTTTTCTTATTTATGCTCATTTTTATGAGTATAGATGTATAGAAATATAATTATGCATTCTACGAAGGTTCTCAAGTTACAATCTTTAACCCATCCTTTCGATCCTCAAACTATCCTTGAGTTTGACGACATCGATCTTGTTCACAGTTAAATTTGTTCTTCATTTCTCAGACCAACATTGGCCTTTTAGAAAGCTTGTTGCGTGCCTGCTTGCGTCCAAATCTTGTTCGCAGTGAACCGTATTTTTCATTTTTTATTTTGATGTCATAATTAACACCTGGTTTCTTGTTATAATCTGTTGCAGGGTACTAAAGAGGACATGGATCTTTTGGAGATTGTCACTTCTGGTGATTATGTTTACAGTAATGCTAGTTATTAGAGCACTAAAGGCTTTTTGAGGTAGTTGCATTTTCTTACCCCTCATTATGCAGGCTTCTCTCGATGGGCTCATCGGTACCCCCATATCAAAGAGGCTGTCAATAACTGATTTTGATCCGCTTAATCTGGATTTGTAGTAGATGGATGTTTCCAACTTCCAAGGTATCATACTAAATTCACTGTGTCAAAGATAGATATGTTCTCGGCTTGAGTGGAGTTTGGTTAAATACATCACCAAACACAATCAACATTGTATGGTTTAGGTTGTATTGAGTTTGTGCAATTTATTCTCCAAACCAATTCAGTCACAAACGGATTGAATTGGATTTGGATCAATGAGTCAGAACATTTAAATCTATTTTAAAATTTGTAAAAAATAAAAAATATTAACTAGGAATTTAGGAAAGATAAATTAGATTTCATATCCTATGTATACTAATAGAGTTTCTAACATGATTATCCAACTTGAGGATAGAAACAAAGTAAAAAATTTGAATTTAATACAATCAAAAGAAGTAAAAGACAGTAAAATGTGTTGATACAAAACAAAGAGAGATAAGAGTGCTCATACAACTTGGTGACTATACAAGTGAGTGTTTATTTGAAGAAATCTCATTTTGAAAGACCGAAAGAGTGTATAAGTGAATAAAAATGTTACGTGTTTTCAATGATAATTCAATATATTATTTTCTTAATTTAAGAGTATATAATAATAATAATGTCATATTAACAGGTTGGGCCCATGGTCAACAGGTTTAATATTAGACCCGTGACCCGTTCCATATAGATTCAACTCTAAACATAAAAAACAAAAAACAAGAAAAAAAATGTTTAGTTGGTTTATATTGAGCTTAATTTGAATTCATAAACATCTTGAACATTATCTGACTACTTGCTACAACAATAAATTACCAGGTATTCATTGTTAAAGTCAAGTGATGATTTGCCAGTACATGCAATTGGAAAAAAGCTTACCAGGTGAGATGGGATAGGGTATTTATATCAAGGGCAAATCACTGTCTGTAGATCATAGAGAAATTAATTATCCTTTTACTGATATTATTAGGTCACATTAAATTTATTGTAACTGAATAGATAGGTAGTCTAGTGAAGTTCATGAAAATCCAAAGCTCTACTTTGTTTGCCAAGTGTTTTTCTTTCTTTTTATAGCCGTATCCTTTTTATTAGTCTGTATGATTAAATTGAAACCACTATCATATAATTCATTGAGCTATTATTGTTTTGCTTAAAAATGCCATTTTTAGCCAGTAGCATTTCTAAAAACAAAGTTAATGATGATATAATGAATGGTATGCACATACTAACAAAAAGATGAAATGAAATTCTGTTATTGATTCAAAAGGAACTAATGCCATAAACACTAAACACTAGCTATCATCATTTTGGTTCTAGGTCTGGTTCTGTACACAAGACTGCATCATTCTAAAGTCTAAAATTGTAATAAAAGAAACTACTTTGACACAAAGTCATTATTGATGGTATCATCATTGTTATTATGCCAAGAGAGAACGACGTCTTCAAGGCCATGTCTCCAATCATCCCAATGAAGCTGCTCAAACTCCAGCCCACCGTCGACCACTTTAACAGCCACGAGCAGCAACTCAGACACAATCTCAAACACCTCAACTACCAAACCCACCTTCCCCTTTCCCAACCCAATGGCACCGTTCTTCCCAACCTCAACCCTAAACCCTAACCTCTCCCCAACCTCCTTCACCTTCTCCTCCACAACTCCCACGCTCTTCTCCGAACTGAACCTCATCTCCCTCCGGTTCCCCTTCTCCGACGTCGTTTCGAACAGCCCTCGCAAGTCCAACCCCGACGACATTGATATTATGTCAAACGCATTCATCCCCAATTTGTAACCGTCGCAGCACTTGTTATACAAATCAGACTCCAGAACACTCTCTTCCAACGCATTATAGCAAACCGGTTTCTTTTTCCTCAACCATCTGCTCTCGAAAACGGTTTCCAGCGAAACTCGCGATTTAGGGTTAGGGTCGAGCAGTTGGTAAATGAGGCTGCGCGCGGGTTTCGAGATCCACGATGGGAACTGGTAGTCGCGGCGGGAGATTCGGCGGCACATGGCCGGAATGTTGGAGTCGTCGAAGGGGAGGTGGCCGGCGAGGAGGTTGTAGAGAATAACGCCGCAGGACCACGCGTCGGCCTTGGAGCCGTCGTAACCGACGCGACGGAGGATCTCCGGCGCGGTGAAGGCCGGTGTGCCGCAGGCAGTGTGAAGGAGGCCGTCGTGGAGGTGCTCTGGGAGTGCGGAGAGGCCGAAATCGGAGACCTTGAGGTCTCCGGCAGCGTCGAGGAGGAGATTCTGCGGCTTGAGGTCGCGGTGCGCGATGCCGTGTTGGTGACAGAAGAGAAGCGCGGAGACCAGCTGGGAGAAGTAGCGGCGCGCCAGGGGCTCTGGGAGGCGGCCGCGCCGGGAGAGTTTGGAGAAGAGCTCGCCGCCGCCAGCGAAGTCGACGACGAGGTAGATCTTCGTCTTCGTCGCGAGGACCTCGTGGATTTTGAGGATGTTCGGATGGTGCTGGAGGCGGCGCATGGCATCGATCTCGCGCACGATAAGGGGTTCCATGGCGGCGTTCACCGTCTTGGACTTGTCGATGGCCTTCACGGCCACTGTAGCGCCGTCCACGAGGGACTGCGCCTGGTACACCTTGGCGAAGTTACCCCGGCCAAGGAAGCGCGTGAGCTGGTACTTCCCGAGAATGGTGCGTGGCGGCGGTGACGGCGGCGGCGACGCTTCCATCGTTGTGAGAATGATTCACGCCGCCAGCCAACGGACACAGAGTATGCTACTGCGCAATGCTCTTTATATAGCGTTTCGAATTTTGTGCTTTTTCATGATTCCGATTCTGCCCTTGGCTTTCGGCCGTTACGGCCTTTTAATCTCTAATGAAAAAAATACAAATTAAAGAAGTTTAATTAAAAATTAAAAATAAATAGGTGAATAAAACAGACAATTTCTCACCATGAAAATTATTAAATATATACTTCACATACAAAGGTTGGAGAAAAAAGAGAAAAAAAAAATTAAATCGACCAAATCGACGTAATATTTTCCAGTTATATTTACAATTTAGGAGAGTAATATTTACTATGGGCATATAAGTACTTTTAAAATTAAATATTATATTTAATTTTAAAAATTAATTATTCATTTCGAATCAAACTACATTATTTTGTGTATGGCAATCATTCATAATTTAGATATGTCATGATAAAATTTCATTTTCTTGTTTGAGTTCGGAGTCTCAGATTCATTATCTCACTCTAATTTCCAGGAACATGCATTGTAAACTCAACAGTACCTTAAATTTTAAGTCTTTATTTTCTCTTTCTCTTCATACTTTGAATATTACTTCTTAGTCAAACTCAAAAATATTATATGGTTTGTTTCGTTTTAGAAGAGGGTGCATAGGTGGGTTTTCTCTATGTACCTAATTTGAAATCTTTATTAAAAAACAAAGAACAAATCACACTTATATTTTTTTCTCAAGTGTAACAAAATAACACTCAAACTCTTTAAGCCTTTTTAAATGGAGAATCATTTCTGAAAATTCATCATAGACGTCAAAATCAAGAAAGAAGTTGTAGGACAAGTAGGGTTATGCAAGGGGGTGTCCATGGGACCAAAATGAATGAAGAGCATGCATGGCATGGAGACAAGTAAGCAATAAGAATTCCAAGCCTCCACAAACATGATGAGTATGGCAAGGAATCTCCATGATAATGGTAGATGTGCTGAGGTGTCAACATTTTGTAGGCCATGGAACAGTCTCTCAGGGGACATTACCCCACCACTCTGTGTAGGTTGATTGTCTTCACCAACTATTATTATTGAGTACGTTGTAGTTTCATTGAGTTCTTTGTTATTATGTTCCAAAAACAAGTCATGTGTTCTTAATTTGGTGTTGTTCATTTTATGGTCCCAGAAATGCCACGTGACTAAAACCTAGGTGACCTACTTTTTGTTTTTTGGGTTTAATAATAATAATACTATGAATAAGTAGAAACACAATATACTATGAATCAAATCATGTCATTGCCACCTTCAACCCTTACACACCATGCCACGATTCATACATGTGACTTCATAATAATTTTAACTTTCATTTTTGTTTTCTAATCTCTTCTACTCTCATCATTCTTTCCCATGTCTCCTTTTTTTAAGAATGATTTTAAGTTTGATTTTGACAAACAACCTTTAAAGAATTTAATCATCAAATGAATATACTTCTTCAAAATATATATATACTAATATTTTTTTTTCATTTATTAAATTCAAGTTCAAAACTTTATGTAATATTTTAAACTTTATTTAAAGAATCAAAATCCCATTTTATTCCAACCAAATTTAGATATAAGAGTTAATAGCAACATTGTACATGTTTGAAACAGGTAAAATTGTGTTGAAAGATGTACAAATTACAATAATTGAGGATTTTACAATGCTTGTCACAAGTATTCAAACTCAATATCAATCATTCTATATGATTCAATTATTGAGGAGAAGTCATTATTACTCTCATAATTGATCTAAAAAAACTAAAATCTATAAGAATATGTCAAGGTTTTTCTGAAATTAAGAACCCTCAGTACAAAAGTTATAAAAAAAATATCTTCTCTTATTAATTATATTAAAAATATTTTATAAAAAAAATGATAAATTTAAATTACCTTATTTAAAAAAATAGATTAAAATAATTTAAATTTAATATATTTGAATGTTTTCTAAGTTTTGGACTTATAAGTTAAGTATTATTAGAACTAATAAATCTAATTAGTTTACACATTTCATATATATGGACAAACAAAGAGGTAATTTAATATATTTGAAAACAGAAGAAGTATTAAATGGGTAAAAATTATGCAAGAGATACAAGAAATTAAAAATTATTCTTTAAGGTGTATGATAAAAACTGTCATCAACATTAATCTTTATATAATGTTTCAATTATAACATACAAAAATCTATGTAAAAGAAAAAAATAAATATAAAAGACAAGAACTACTTTTAAAAAAAATATTTTAATTCATTAAGATTTAAAAACTAATTTAAAGTTACCACTAGGTAGACCCTTATTTCAAAAATTAAAAAGAGAATAAATAAAGCTTGATTTTGGCATTTAGCAACAAGATATTTGTCAATTAAAATATTAATAGCTACCAAATATATTAATTAAAGGAAAAAGACATAAATAGAAAACTGTTTACTTAATTATTTATTAGCATTATTTTTTTTATTGAATTTTTTAATCATGATTTGATGCAATTATGTGTTTGGCTCCTTAATAAATTATTATTCCATTTGCTTGGTAGTTCTATGTCGGGACATACATGTAACTTTTCATTTCAATTATATATAACATAATTTCAAAAATAAATTAATTTTATAAAGTTAAATTAATCTATCTTTAAAAATAAATATTCATTCATTTGATGCAATCTGTTATAGTCTTATAATATGAAATTGTTTATATATTTAATGATTTCATTTAAATTTTTGTAAATGTCAAAATCATAGTATCTGGTTTTTAGGATAAAACAAAACATAAAAACTAAACTGTGTGCCCAACAAATATTTTAAGAACATTTGACTCATATTTTAACAAACATTTGATTCATAAATTCACTCAATCATAGATTTTATGATGGAGAAAATTAATTTTAGTATGATACATATATGATTATTTTTCTATCAAAAAAAAATTTAGAAATTAGTATATCAGTGATTATTTGTTTATATAAATATGCTGAGAAATGGTTTAAAATAGTTAATTTTATTGAAGAAAACAACTATAGAAAAATAATCGTAAGTTTAAAATTTTTACATTCAGTTTAATTTTTTATATTTTCTTTTACAGATTTAAGTTATGATTTCAAACATTCTATAGAAATTGAAAAAAATATTATCATTTAAAAAAAAATATTTTTTCTAAACATATATAAAATTGAAATGTTAAAAACTAAAAACTAATATGTCTAATTATTTTTAAAGTAATTTCATTTTGTAATATCCAAGTAAAATAATGTGTTGACAAAAACTTGATTAAAATGATTAAGATGATGTAAGGAGAAGATATTTTTACTAATTTAAACCAATTTATGCTTCCTAATTTGTATTAGAAACTTGGATTAGGATTTGGTCTAAATAAGGTATACATAATAAACCAATTATCAAGGGACTAATCATGATATATATATTATATTAATTTCTTCAATTGGATATAAACTTACACTTATTGTTCATAACATAAAAAGACAATTTCATTAACAATAATTCACTTCAACTTTTAATTAAAAGTTTAATTAAAGTTGACAAAAATAATTTAGGTCATAAAACTCCACCTAAAATACATGATCAAACTTATTAAGATAGTGAAACTTATAGATTTAAATCAATTATAAAAAAATATAGAAAAAATAATGGTTAAAACATATTTTGATAGAAAGAATTAGTAAAATTGAAGGTGTTAATGGAGATTGTAATTATTTGAAGGCACATATCAACATCAAAGTAAAAATATCTGTAATAAATAAATGAAGATGAAGCAAGTTGCAGAAAACAATATTTTAAAAAGAAGATGAAGTTAATGTGAAGTGTAGATTCTTGGAATGATTTGGTGAGAAGTTATGATGAGATGATTTGAATTGAAGCATTGAGAAGAGAGTATTAGATATTATGTCATTTCATCTCTCATTTCTTTATTCTCTAATCTTCATCATTAACAAAACCACCACCACCAAATCAACTTAAAAAAAAGTGCTTTTCTGAGAGAGGTCACATAATTCAATTGGGTTAATTAATTTATAAACCCAAACACACCCTTACCAAAAATAAGACACAAGTTTTGGAGTCCTTTTGATTCAATTAGAGTCACAAAACAATTAGGGTACTTTTCTAACTAATATTTTATCCTCTCTTTTTTTTTTTTCTCATTTTGGGCTTTTGAATTTTTATTTGGGTTTTGAACCTTTTAGGCCCATCGTTAACTGGACTCCTTAGTACACAAAGTGTTTACATGATAAATACAGAGAAAGTAATTGGTGTGTTGGGTTCGTTGGTTCAGGTGAAATATTTGATATCTCTCTGTTTGGGTTTTGTTATGGTGATTGATGGATTGATTCAGATGAATGGGGATTCTGATGAAACGATTCAGATCAATCTTCCTCTTTGTTTATTTATTCATTTGATTGATTGGTTTATTGGTGTTTCTTGGTGACAGGAAAGATAAGATGTCGTCTCTGGGCACTTCCAAAGGGATTCTAGAAATTGCCAAGTTCGGTGTGTATGTGAGCGTACCAATCATTCTTATGTACACTTTCGCCAACAATCCCGGCAACATCACCAAGTTCATCGGAAATGTATTCTCCTAAACCCTCTTCTCATATCTCATACTCTTTTTCCAATTTCATTTTCCCACTTCACTTTATTCACAACTTCATAATCCCTTTACTTCCTTATTCTCATGTTTTTCAGCAATCTTTTTAGGTTAAAAATTTAATTCAGCTCTAGTATGTATTCTTCAAGTATCCAATTTTTTTTATATTAAAAAAAATTCAAGATACCCCTTAATTATAAGAGACACAACTCAGCATTTTCTATGTTTTAAACTAAAATTTTAATTTATAAAAGACAGAAAGAGTAGTAAACATGATATCTACTTATTCTTAAGGTACATAATCTATCGAAAGCAAAAAACACAAGAAGTCGATTGATCTATTGTCGCTTTTTTCTTATCCCCATTTATTTGGTCTTTAAACTTTATCCATGGTAGGAACCTGCATATTTAGATACTGTCTAATTGTTTTTATAATTTTTTTTCCAGTATCTTATAAATTGTATGCTTAATTTCAACAAAATTGTAGTATCTATGTTTCTGTATCTTGTCCTATCCTGAATATGTTCTTCATTTGCTTGATTGCTTATGATCTTCATTTGTTTGAATTGCTTATGATGAAAAACAATGAGAAATTTAGATTGAGTCTCCCACTATAGGCGTTAAGTAGTCCTTTAAAAAATCAAAGATTGTTGAGAGTGATCGCTTCTACTTCAGTATTGAAGTATTGATATAATCACATTGGACTGGCTTTTTGTCTTTTAGAAAGTATCTTAAATATTCTAAAATACATTGGACTGTGTGGATCCAACAATTTTAACGAATTTATGTGCATTATTTATTTATTTATTCATATTTAAGTATTGATATAATCACAAAAATGGAGTATTATGTTGAAGTAGAGTTCATTTATCATACATGGTCGATAAGCTAGCGTGTAAAGATATATTTATCAATTTGCGGATTCAAGCATCCCGAAATCAGTTTATACAATTTCAGATACACCTATCCAATAAGTTTAATGCACAATAAGAAATTGAATTATAATGACTCTGAAACTGAATAAATGTTGGCCAAATCAATTGTCTTATCTTGATGGCTTTGAATTCTTGTCATTCTGAACATGAATTCAATTTTGAAATTGTTTTTAACTATAATCTAGTATCTGGGCTCTAAATCATAATTTATTGTTATTATGTTGCAGAAGACATACATTAAATATCCACCAGAGGCAGAAAGGCCACCATCACCAGAGGAACTTAGGGAAATGGCGCGGGAGATGGCACGTAAAAGGAACAGCGGCTGATGTTCCATGTGGTCGATTTGGTTGCAGTGCAGTTGTGAGACAGAATCACTGCTTATGTAGTAAATATGTTTATTGTTGTAATAATGAATAAGGACTTATAAACTACTGTAGAAATGTTTTTTATTTTTCAAAAGCTTCAACAGTTTGGTGCCATGGACTACCTACAACTTCTCTGTCTTACCTTCAATCTAAAAGAAAAATAAATTATATTAGAGATCCTGTTATAGCTGTTTTTCATATTTTCTGGAAACACCCAATTGTAGAAAATGCGGCAACCCTTTATAGACAAGATGTGATATTCTCGTTGGAAGATTCAATGGCTGATTCTATACATATCTAGATATGTCATCTTTTGAAGTTCTTACAATGAAACCAATTTACAATGGCTTCCCTTTTTTTTTGCTTCATAATGGAAACCTTCTGCCTTCATTACGTTGGCTTCTTTTAAATTTCTTCAATGAAACTTCCTGTTGAGATTAATTAAGTGTAAACCATTAACAATTTCATTATCACACGACAAATAAATTGTAGACGTTTTGCTTGGACTCATGAACTTCAGATGCTTCGTAGTGAGATAAGAATTCTTGAACAAATGAAATTTCCTATAATTTTTCCCTGCAAACATTGAATTGTTCAAAGTCGTTTTTCTAATCTTATCATATCATTTTTTTATTATTCTGTATTTTCATTTGAATCAGAGTTCCAACCTTAGATTTTTCTTTCCCAGATATAAGGATATATATATTAGTACATTCTCTTGATTATAGTTTAGGAACATTCTTTTGCGTCAATGAGAATTACAATTACGGATAATAATTTTTTATTAGACTTATTATGATCAACCCTCTACCAAGGCTACATTTAGATGGATTCCTAAACTGTCCAACTCATTCAACAGAAATAATTGCAGAATACCTATTCATAAGAAGGACAGTCTCAACCCTAGAGTAGGAAAGTAGACTCTTCCTTTATTAGATAACGCTATTATTCCTATCTCGGAAGAAACAGAAAGAAGTACGTTGACGACAGCAGATTCTATATCTGGGGATCTTGCTAACAATGAAACTCCGAACTTTAAATCATTTAACAGGGTCTTTCACTTCTTCCTTCTGACCATTGAAAGCATTCCAATTGCAGCTTCTTCTTAGGATTCGTTAAAAGAACATTCCCCTGATCTAATGCCATTGCCTTCGCTCTAGTTATGCTACTAATACCCGTACTCCAACAGCTAAATCGATGGCATCGCTTATTCCCTCAAGCCTTCAAAGATCGGATTCATCCCTTCCTCTCAGGTTCCTTCACTTAGAATAGTGAGTCTAGTGAAAGCCGAAGACTAAGCAGAAGATACGGAAGCTGGGATAACCACTTTATCCTCTATACACCCGTCCAATCATCATCCACTCCTGGCTGAGTCAACAAGACTTGTGACAACAGAAGAGCCTCTCTTTTCTCTTTTCTACCCTCTCGTCCCTCGTTTCCTTTCGAGAAGACGAAGAGGATGACACTGAAGATACTACCTTGAGATCAAATGTTCGATTAAGAGAATCCATTGAAGAGTGGAGAGAAGTTAATTACTGTTTTGGAATAAGGTCGATCAGGGAAAGCCATTATCCAATTCTGACTAAACAGTAAAAGAATAGCTGAGCCAAATACAGGATCTCGTGAGAGAATTCCATTAACAAGGATTGGATTTCTATAGGAGATGTGAAGGGGAAGATCTTGATTACTTTGAAGGACGCTGTAGAGGGGCATGCAAGAAACAAGGTAAGCAATACATGTGCAGCACCGAGCTGTAGGAAGCATTATACTAAGTTTTCCTCACATCTTTTTCCTTGCTTCATTTATATCACCCACTGTCACCTAGGTTCTTGAAGTTTGTGCTTTAAAATGTTTGGGTTTGTTTCCTTGAATATATGACCATCGTTATATCAAGGAGTTATTTGCTGTTTAGTTTGGTTCACTGACTCCATGTTTATGCTTGAAGTTCCTCTCATTCTGTTCGTGAATGAGAAACGGACCAGTTTTACAATTGAGATGCATATTCCCGAGTCTTGAGTTTCTATTTATGTACCTGCAATCTTGAATATCAATTTAAACTCAACATTTGCATAAAAGTTTATAGGAAAGGGTGGTTGAATCTCAAGCTTGGTATCACATTATTTCCAGCTTAGGAAGTGGCTCTAGAGTTTCAAAGGAAGCAATTGCTTTGCTATATGAGTTACTTCAGGACAGAACCGGTTGGAACCAAAGTTTCTGCAAAAAACTCTCTGAGCATCCCAGTGCAGTTTCTCACCTCGTTACTCTCCTAAAGGCTCCGGTAAGCGATTCAGCTGGGGTTTCAGAAAAGATTTTGATGGAGCTTTCTGAAATAGATGAGAAAAGCGTCTTAGCTGCTGCAAACTTTGGCTGGTACAAACCTCTTATCCATGGCATGATTCAAGTAGATAAATTATTGATCCCTTATGTATCTTTAGTGATGTGATCATGCAGTGAACATTTTCATTGTATTAAATATATTTTTGGCAGTGCATGGCTGAAAATACGAAGATGCCTTGTTATCTAGCTAGCAGAGGAAATACTAAATTTCTTCTACTGTTAACTTCAATGAAATGGATGTTGATTAAAAACTAAAGTAAAAGCAATGATAAATACCTCTGTATGCGAGGAAATAGTATTATTCATCCTTCCTATTCTTTTCCTAGCTTGGAGAAAAAACATCAATGTTAGAGGTAAAAAGTATTTCCTTATAAACCATGTCAAAATTTTCGGAGTTATATGCATGTCTCCTGTACGACAAAATTTACTTGCTTGAAATCACTGGCTCATTTGTTCATATACTTTCTTCATTTTATGATGCATAGCGATTCAACTATTATGTTTATTTACATGTTAATTTTGGGCATAATTTTCCCTTTCCAATTTGTATCTTAAAATTTGTGCACCAAATAAAGCAGAACCCACAAATATCGAGTCACCGCGCAATTTGTTTGAACGAGGAATATTACTTTGCTTGTAAATTTTCTTAACACCGGTTCAGTGGCAGCAAAGACAAGAGCAGCAGCATTCATTGGTGATCTTTCTATGAGCACTCCAAAGCTCACAGTTGTTTCCAAATCAACTGGTTGTCGCACTGGCTGGTGGTGGTTTAGATCATCACAGTTCCTTTGTCTTCAGCTCATGAAAGTGTATGCAGTGTGAGTTCCACATGTTGTCTATTGCAAGCAAAAGCTTTGCCTGGTTTGATTAGGCTGTTAGATGGGAAGGTTCATGCAACTGCTTATACAGACTCTTTCCAAATTGGTTTTGGAATACTATCTCCAAGGGGGGCTCGTGTGTAGCATGAGTCAAATGCAATAAGACCCCTATTGGAGATTTTGAATTGGCGAACTGATTCTTTAAAGGCAGGAGCTCTAGGACTCTTGGAGAAGGTGTTTGTGTCAAAGGAAATGACTGAATACTATGGAACAACAGTTAGGTTACACCTACTTGGTCTGACTGGCATGAATGTATAAGAGGGCGGCCACCTAAGGAGAAAGGCAGCCAGGGTTCTGTCATTGCTTGATTGCTATTTAAAGTCGTCATCTTCTGCAATTTCTGCAATTTTTGGAGTTCTGGAGTGAAAAAAATAATTCTGTTATATGCCCAGGAGTTAGAACTTAGAATTGGATTTGCTCAAAATCTTCTACACTTCTCTTAACTTATGGGGAGTTCACAAAGTTTGTATATCTTGGATGTTGACCAAATGGTCAACTCTTCAATACCAAGTTCATTCTGTGTAGTTCTTTACCACTTCTATGCATTATTTTTGCTACTTAAAATTAAGGGGCACATTCAAAATAACTCAGGAGTGGATCAATTGTATTTATTTGAAAAGGAAAAAAGTTTTTCAACTAGTAGTTAGCATTCCATTCCAGGCCTCTAAATCTACTTCATTCATTAAATGCAGCATATGTTCCTCCCGCATTTTAATTTGATGTTGGCAAGTGCTGTGAAAACGAGTCTCTCTATGCCAGCTTGCTGATCCATCTTGTTATTAAAGCAAATGTTTAGCCTGGGACCAAGCTTCAACTGAGTAGAGATCATAGGCAGAAGGGATTCATATACAGAAATTTGATCATGATCCCACCTATTTAATTTCTATGAAGACAGAAGTAGACACAAACTTTTCTTATGATATATGGTCATATCAACATTGAACATGAGAGAATCCATTCCTATTTTTTCTGCTTGACAACTGGTGGTGGGAACACATTGACAGTAATTATAATGAAGGTGGAAGGTGGAGGGTGGACTGAGAATCTTTCAGCTTACCATTAAATTCCAAAAGATAAGGCGGGCGTAACTTTTTTGAATAAAAACAAACCAACTGGTGTATTATAAGAAAAAATAGGACTTTATCTGTTTCCTATTATTTTTCTTTTGATGTAATGTAGACATTTAACAAGATTATTAATTACACAAGTTATTATGATAAAATATGTTTTAACAAAAATCTCTTTATTTAACATAAATTAAACAATTTGATTTTCATATTTCCAATGTATGCTTTTGTGAGGTTCTTAAGTTAAGAACTGAATCACGTTGACATATTTGTAATTATAATTTTTTTTTATTACAAATAACATGTTCTTAAAACTAAAAATGCATTTTATTAGTGTATATATTTTGTGTTTTTAAATTATTACACCACTGAAGTAAAAAACAAATATATTTAAAGTTCTTAAATTTGATGTAACATATACTATTCAATTAATATGCTTTAACATCTCATCATTATAAAAAGAATTATCAAAAAATTCAATTTATGATGGAATAGTAAGATGAAATATCTTTATACTGTTTCAATTTTATAATTAAATTCTAAATTAACTTACTGAAAATAATCATAGGATACTGGGAGACAGTCAAGCTGAAAATAATAAGTCAACAGAGATGCTGAAACAGAGATGCTAATTTCTCTAACAATTACATATTGTAACTATAAGTTAGATAGAACAGAAAGAAGTGTCAATTATTTTCCTGGTTATATGGTTTGTCGATGTCTTATCTTCTCTTCACAATCATTGATATTTGAATGAGACATGGCCTTGTGAAACCAACAGTAAGAAGAGTGATGACCATGATTGTGAATCTGAACCAGTACTACTTAGAAACTAAAATTCTGCATTTTTTTTAATTAAAACTGAATTTAAAGTGAAACCATTTATGTTAAAGAAACATTTGTCTTAAAATCAAATTTATACCCTAAATCATAAGCCTGATTTTGAAGTCCTCCAACATACTTACAAACATATCACAGTGGAGAATTCTGGAAGGGTACTGCATTACAGCTACAAAACACAGCACTTGGGGCAACACAGCTAGCATGTTGTAGACATGGTAGCTGCATGTCTACAAAGTAAAAACACTAATAACAGTAAGAAGCATTCAACAAGGCCCTGTGTTTCCTTCAAATTCATATGGAGTGGGGTTGGAGTGGGGTTATGCAAACGTGTAGTGTTATGAATGTGGACTTTTGGACCCTCTACAAACTAAATGCATGTATCTTATTATGTATTTTCTCTATTTTTCTTTACTATACTTTTTCATGAATTATCTAAATGCATGTGGAAGTGAGTTGATGATTAGTTGTTTTGATGTAAGATTTTGTTTATGAAAGAAAGAAAAAGTGAAGGTTTGATGCAAATGAAAATGAAAAATGGTTTCGTGAGAGACAGAAAGTAATGAAAGATATTTATGGTATAAATAAAGAAGAAGAAAGTGATATGTGGTAGGTTGTTTCGTGTGAAGGATGAGAATAATACAAACTTAATTAATTTATTTGAAGGATTTGGAAGTTGGTGTTTGGTGGGAAGTTTTGCATTTAAAGACACAAATAGTTGAGAGTTTGTTGTTCGATCATCAATTCATCATTTAATTAATTCCATATAATATCACTCACATAAATAAATAAATAAACAAACATTTCAACCAATAAAAACCTTCATAAATTTATAATAAAAGAAATAAATAACTTTAAATATATAGAGAATGTCATGGGCCATAGTTGCCCAATTACCAAGATTGACCCAAACAACCTGGTCTCACCAATCTCACACGCATTAATAATAAAAAAATATCTTAAAAAATTAATTGAATTGATAAATTATTTAATATAAACCAAATTAAAATATAATAAATATATTTCAAATAATTTATAAATATCTTGATACATTCAATGTTGACTAAATAAATATAAGTATTAATTAAAGAAATCAAGAAAATATATAAAAATCTCCTTTGATTGAATAATTTTGAGAGGAAAAAACATTATTGGTGCGATTTTATTTAATATGAAAACTTAAAAAAAAAAAAAACGTGCTACTAATTTATGGTCAGGGAGAAACATAAACACAAGAAGATAGATTCGTCATATTCAAGAAAAATCAGAACTAAATTTAATATATCATGAACTTGTTTTTAATAATTTTTTTTATAAGTATTCATAGGAAATAAAAAAAAAATTCCATATGTTAATAATATTTTATTTAAAACAAAGCTTATGAAAAACTTGAAAATTATCTTTTGGAGGATTATAACGTGAGAGTTTTTTCATAAAATAACTTATGTCTAAGAGAATTTTAATTTATGTAAATATTAATTATTTATTCTTCTAACACGTTTATCCAAATGTAGATGAATTTCCTTCAATTTTAGATTTTAGATAACTGATGATGTTGACAATTTTACTAATATTTTTAGTATAATCATAAAGTATTGTTAATTTTTTTATACGTGTTAAATTTAACATAGACACGTTTTAAAATAGATAAATTTTAGTAATTAACAAAAATTAATCACAGTAACATAAAATCCTTATATTTTATATGGTAATATTAATATAGTGTGGTTTAGAAAATTTGTTTGATCATTATTTATTTTTTACAATGTCCATATTATTGAGTGTAATCTAACACACTCCTTAATTAAAATTTATTAAAAAAAACAAGTTATGAGTGAGAATGGTTAAATGAAAAATGAGACTAACAAAAAAATTATAATTAATAATAAATTTGAAGAAATAATAAAGAATGTTATATGTTGTATTATGTGAAATAAGCTGTTTCTAGAAACTTCATTTATGAAATAAAACATGTCTGTTTCAAGTAAAGTATTCATTAACTGCTGATTAGCTAGGTTTACAAAACAGTAGATTAAGGTTTTTCTTAAAAAAAAAAAAAACAATTTTTAATGGTCAAAATATCAATAAAAACAGTGAAGGATTTTATAGTTATATATAAAAACAAACACAAAAGTTTTATGCTATGACACTTTAATGAATTATACTACTAATCAATGATAAAGCATTGTTATAGAAGTCAACAATGTCTTATGATTATGTTTGTGGTGCATAAATTAATGAATTATTTACTAAATCAAAATCAAAACTTTTGAGGGATACACATCAATTAATTAAAATGGTGGATACAAATTTGTAGTTAGGAGGGATGCTATAAAACTTTTCCACGAAAAAGTAAAGGATGAGGACAAAAAAATTATATATAAGGAAAGAGAAAAAGCAATAACTTGATACATACATTATGTTTATAGCTCACCAATTACCAACGTACAGTTTTGACCCAACCAACACCATTCTCACATGCATTCACTAATACTCAAATGAATTCATTCATGTATAACCATTCTTTTTCTAACACTTTTTAAACTTGTTTTAACTTGTTTAAAGAAATGGAATCTGATATATATATATATTATATATATATATATATATATATATATATTTTAGAAATATCGAATCGATTAAAGATAACATCAAATTAATATATATATATATAAAGTAGATTAATATATATATATATAAAAAGTAGATGTAAATTTCATTTCATTAAACTGATTTTATAAAGATGAATTAGAATTAAAGTTCACTTCTGATCAGAGTTTATCTTAATAAGTTTGTTAGGTCTATTAAGTCACTCATTATCGGACTGTTAAAAATTTTATATCAATTAAAAATAAAATAAAATTAATATATATAATTAAAAATAAGATTAAATTAATATATATAAAATGATTTAGTGGTAAAGCTGATGTTATTGAAAGAAAAATTAGAGTTAAATTTGATTTGAATTAATATATATAGTATTGCAGAAACAAAAGTTATTTGGATGTAAGAAGGGAAAGAAAGTGTGGAAGATGGAATTAATAAAAAGGCCCCCCAAAGAAAGAAAACGCGCTATTTTCCCGGTTGGCAAATTGAATGGCAGTGCATGTTCACAATTAAAAGTTCGTTGGGGTGGTTGTATCCACTACCCATCTCTTCTTTCCTTCTTACCATCTTTATAACCTTCCTCATCTTCCACACTTTTTTCATATCTCTCCCTTCTCTTTCTACCTCCTCTTAACTTCATCCTCTTCCACCATTCTTCTCAACCTTTCTTCACTTTCTTAATCATCAATACAACTTTTTATCTCAACAAACCTCCTTCACTTTCAAAACTATACACCATTGCAAAAATTCAACCAATTACTTCTATTTATAGTCACACAAAAAACTTAGTGAGGAACTTCTTATAAACTATTCTGTCATTAGCTTAATCTTTGTTGCAGTGTGTTTGTTTGTTTCCTTGATGGCAGATCAGACGAATGAAAACACAAATTCGAGAAATGTTAGTGTTGAATCACCACAAGGAAGGACTAAACTTCCCAACTTTCTGCTATCTGTGAGGCTCAAGTATGTAAAGCTTGGGTACCATTATGTGATCTCCAATGCTATGTACCTTATGCTCATACCCCTTCTTGCCTTAGCCTCAGCTCATCTATCAACCCTTTCCATCAAGGACTTTGTCCAACTCTGGGAGAATCTCAAGTTCAACCTTGTATCAGTGACTGTATGTTCCAGCCTCATGGTGTTCCTTGCCACCCTTTACTTCATGACCCGTCCAAGGGGTGTGTACTTGGTGGATTTTGCATGCTACAAGCCTCACGTGGATTGCACGTGCACAAGGGAGATTTTCGTGGAGAGGTCTGGTCTCTTAGGGTCATTCTCTGATGAGAACTTGTCCTTTCAGAAGAAGATTCTAGAGAGGTCTGGTTTGGGACAGAAGACTTATCTTCCCCCTGCAATCTTGAGTTTGCCACCAAACCCTTGCATGGCTGAGGCTAGGAAGGAGGCTGAGGAAGTGATGTTTGGAGCCATTGACCAGCTCCTGGCAAAGACTGGGGTCAAGGCTAAGGATATTGGGATTCTCGTGGTGAATTGCAGCTTGTTCAATCCCACACCATCCCTCTCTGCAATGATTGTCAATCACTACAAGCTCAGAGGGAATATCCTCAGTTATAATCTTGGTGGCATGGGTTGCAGTGCTGGCCTTATCTCTATTGACCTTGCCAAACAGCTCCTCCAGGTTCCTCATCTCTCAGTATATATATATATATATATATATATATATATCTCTTTCAAAATTCAAAAATCATTAGATAGTTTGATCCATATAATCAGTCTTGA
This sequence comes from Macrotyloma uniflorum, assembly GCA_016859785.1. NCBI lineage: Eukaryota > Viridiplantae > Streptophyta > Magnoliopsida > Fabales > Fabaceae > Macrotyloma > Macrotyloma uniflorum. The sequence goes on from BDMB01000012.1 coordinate 129,205, forward strand.
TCATGATAGTCTTGAAACACGTAAAAACTGCTAATCATATAAAGCATTTGATGTGTAGCACAGATAGTTTTATCTCAGAAAATCACATGAAATAATGGACATTTTATGTGTTTAAATGTGTGGATCCCTTTAAGAATTCGGACACGATAAATTCTATGCAAGTTTTAATACTGACAAGACAATTGAGATATGAATTAAGAACTTGTTTTTAAAATTTCCATATATGGTGCATGGCATTGGCACCCACGGGGAAGGATGCCCAATTGTATAGCATGTCTTTAATTACAGTGAGACACTTCTTTATGAAGAGGAGTGAATAACAGCAACGTCTTGTTGGCTGTTTTGTTAGGTTAGCCAACCCAATCAATACCCTCCCAAAATACATGGACCCTTTGCTTTTATTTCTCCATCTCTAACAAGTTTACCTAATCAGTGAAACCATCTTCTTTAAATTAATCACTCTCCATGACCTTAACTATGCCATGACAAATATTCCATTATTTATACATAATTATCCACCCTAATCCACAATCTATAATAATAACCAAATTAAGGTTTTTCATCAATAGTTTCTACATCTCATTTCACTCTTATATTAGTTAAGAGTTAATAAATATGTATGATAATGTAAATAAAACATACTATTATTTAATCATAACTTGCCATGCATGATTGATGCTTTGGAAAGCTCTACGTAACTTGTTTAAATTCTTAAAATATTATAATCTAACTTCACTCTCCTTGAAATAAAATCTAACACGTTAAAGAATATTATATTATGTGTGATGAGTTTTTTCATTGTAAATTAATGGTGATCATTGAGAGTTTAACTAAATTATACAATACAATACAGGTTCATCCCAACTCTTATGCCTTGGTAGTGAGCATGGAGAACATCACTCTGAACTGGTATTTTGGCAACAACAGATCAATGCTAGTCTCAAACTGTCTCTTCAGAATGGGAGGAGCGGCGATCCTCCTCTCGAACCGCTCCGGCGACCGGCGCAGGGCGAAATACCAACTAGTCCACACAGTGCGGACTCACAAGGGAGCAGATGACAAGTCCTATGGCTGTGTGTTCCAAGAAGAGGATGAGACAAAGAGAATTGGTGTGGCACTCTCAAAGGACTTGATGGCAGTGGCAGGAGAGGCACTGAAGACGAACATCACAACCCTAGGACCCCTAGTGCTTCCAATGTCAGAACAGCTCCTTTTCTTTGCCACCTTGGTGGCTAGGAAAGTTTTCAAGATGAAGATAAAGCCATACATCCCTGATTTCAAGTTGGCATTTGAACACTTTTGCATTCATGCTGGAGGTAGGGCAGTGTTGGATGAACTGGAGAAGAACCTTGACCTAAGTGATTGGCACATGGAGCCTTCTAGGATGACCCTACACAGGTTTGGAAACACTTCTAGCAGTTCCTTGTGGTATGAGTTGGCCTACACTGAAAGCAAGGGAAGGATAAAAAAGGGTGACAGGACTTGGCAGATTGCATTTGGGTCAGGGTTTAAGTGCAACAGTGCTGTGTGGAGAGCTCTGAGAACCATCAATCCAGCAAAGGAGAAGAATCCATGGATGGATGAGATTCATGAGTTTCCTGTTCATGTGCCTAAGGTGGCACCAATTGCTTCCTAAATCTAAACACCCTTTTCTTTTTCTTTTTTGAGTTTTATTCTTAGGGAAGAAGCTAAGTGTCTAAATTAAAGAAACTTGTTCACTGTGAATCTCATAGGTAATCTTAGGAGATGAAGAGAAGATTATTATTAGTACTCCCTGTACCTTTGCCAATTTCTTTGTAACAGTGTGTTGATGATGTTAAAGAGTGTGCATGCAACTATTCTCTTATTCAACATTTATTTCATTATTTTCTCATAAGGATTTCTCTAACTAATTAACATTCTGTTCCATTTTATATTTCTATTTCTGATGTAATTTTCAAAATTAATAGTTAAAATAGGTTCTAGAAGAAACGATGAAACAAGACTACTATATATAATTTTAAATTATAAATATATATTATAAAAAAAATAGACCATAATTTTATTAAAAATTATATATTTTACTAATAGTTTTGAGAAAATATAATATCCATTATTCTTGGAGGTTATACTTAAAAATGATGCAATTGGAAATAAAATTATTGGATTCTTTTTCTTGCTTTTTTTTCATTATTATTATTATTATATAATAATAATAATGAATGATAAGTACGAAAAATAAGTGTGTTCCTTTTATTTATATATATATATATAATAATAATAATAATTAAAATGAACATAAATGTATAAATAAAAAATATTTATAGAATTACAATCTACTCAACAACATGTTTTTATGTTATATTCCAACTAGAATGTTTATTTGTTGAAACGTTCAATGAGTTGGTATTTATTATCAGAATTATAAAGTAATGAACATAAAATCTTATATTTGAATTTTGTATTGAAAATTTATTCAACAAAATAAATTTTGGACTTGTCAAAATTGCTTTCCCATCATGGAAAAAAAACATTTTTATAATGTAGATATATAGATTTCTTATTTGTCATTCAATCAATAAATTGAATTCTCTTAAATGCAAATAGGGACATTTAATTATTATGATAATGTTTTCATTTATGGTCGGTATTCTTTTTTTAAATGATGTGTGTTTTTCTAAGTAGACTTGTTGGACATACATGTAAAAAGAAAATCTTGTTATAAACTTAAAATAATTTTAAAAAATTAATAATTTATATATCAATACAATAATATATTAAACTCTATTTTGGTCATTAGACATTTAAAATAATTTTTTATAGCTAAAAAGAATGTAAAAGTGAATTTACTTATATATGTATCCAAACAAAAATCATATTATTCTAAAATCCTCAAATAAATTTTATAATTGTACATCCAAACAAACTAATAAAGGGAAGTTTTAAGTTAATGTAGAATTAATTTTTCAAATTCTATGATTCATGCATAGATAATAAAACTGTGAAGTATAGTGTTTGAAATCATCAATTATAATCTGTATGTCCAGCAATTTCACTCATTATTTTTTTAAACTTCTATTTTATAATAAAATATATTATATTAAAGACTAAATATAGTTTTTCCCTATATTTTCTTAAAAGATATTTTTAATTGATTAATTCAATTCTCTAACTTTTAAGAATATATTATTATAATTTTTTTACATCTAAATTTAATATTTAATAAAAAAATTATCGGAAAAAAATTAATAAAAAATTACATGTAATTTTAGTTATTATTTATATCTAAATATAATTGTTTTCAGAAAACTAATAAAATAATTAAATTTATATATTTTTAAGAATTAAAAAATTGAACTTATCATTCAAAAATTAAATTTAAAAAAAATTTAAAAATATACAGAGAAAAAATATACATTTTATTCTTATATTAATAAAAACTAATAAAAAATATTTTCACTTTTTATTATTCCAGAATGTAAATTTTACATTTTAGAACTTTTGAAATAAAAGAAGATAAATAAAGAATTGAAATTGGTCTATAACAGATATACTATATGGTCTATTGTAGGCCGTGGGGATGAAAACTTTGATCCCCCAATTTTTTTTTATTATATATAAAATTATATTTATATAAAATATTAATATTTTAATTATATTATATTTAATATATTTGATAGTTTAGGAAAAATATTTATATTTTTTTTTATACCCAAAATATTCGTTGAAGTGAATTCATCACTGGTTATAGGAATATAACATAGTCGTGTTTGAAACTGGATCGTGATGAACAAATAGATCAATAATTTAACAGTTTAATAGGATGGTTTTGAAATTTGTCCTAATAAATTGATTAGATATGAACATAGTTACGAAATCATTCCATGAGAGAGACCATTTCTCATTCTACCAATTGACATTTTCCAGCCAATACATCTAAAATGAAGTTTCTAACCTTCACAAGGGTCTTAAATAAAAGAAAAGTTAGAAAAAAAATATTTGTCATCATACAACTGGAGTACATAGCAACTTGAATGCACACAAGGTATTGTACGATCCTAGACAGAAGACATGTACATATATTTTGAATCTTCAAACGAATCAGTCATCCAAAAAGCTGTCCAAGTAGCAAAACTATATGTAGCACTGAACACTAATCAAAATGTATCAAGATTTGGCGTTTACATACCCCATATGCCACGAGCAGTTGCCACTTTGTTATTTGGTCTAGATGTTAGTTCATACAATATCCTTGCAAATGTATCAGAATATCTTCCATCAGTGAAAAGTATCTCCGCAAACGCATTCTCATAGGCTAGCAGCAAACTTCTGTTTTGTGGCTCAGAAACGAGGCTCTCCAATATCATGGCAGCTTTCCGGCAAACTTCTGGAACTGGATGTGGTGTCTTTATCACTTTAAGCAATCGATCAATAGCCCTGTGTTAGAGAGATTTTGATGAGTGTTAAAGGAAATTACCGTCATAATTTACAATTTCACGGAATCAAAACATGTTATAGTGTTTTAGATAAATGGAATAAGGGCATCACCATCTCTCGTTAGCAATCTTCAACCTGCAGTCCATATTAACTTCAGCAAGGTTATACAGTGCACCTATAGCAGCTGCCTGTGCATCTAATGCAGGCATGCTGATGAGATCAATTAAGCGCTTGTGTATCTGCATAAATAAACCAGTTTTGATTTATTATTTTTTCAGAACATGCAACAAATTAACAAGCAAGATTACAAGCATAAAATAAAGCTTGACCTGTGGAAAAAATGGAAGTAAGAAAGGTTCATTGTCAGGATTAATGATCAAACGCCCAAGTAATTCAGCGGCAGCACAATGCCAGGCTTTGACTGTAGAATCCAACATCCCCATGATGGCCTGAACTGCCCGTTTTTCTCTTTAAGTAATACACCAATTTATCAATCAGCAACAAAGAATTATAATATTGTGAAAAAGGTACATTCGAGATAGACCAACCACTTACGTTATTTTAATAAATGATGGCTTGGATGAGCTAAATATTCGAAGATCCAGCAGTGGAGCTAAGTTAACAATTGTCTCCAGAGCATTTGTGACAAGTTCCTCATCCTCTATCAACATTATGAACATTTTAGAGACAATTTATAACAACACACTGAACAAACTCTTTTAGTGATAGGGCAACACATAATTGACTGGTAATTAAAGAAAAAAAAAAGAGACTTTCATCACAGATTTCGGGAGTTTCTGGAAACCTACAAAAATCAGATTTTGTTTGTTTCCATAGGTCTCCTTCGAAGTCCTGTGAGAGGCACAGTGGGACACTAAATGTGGGCACCTCTCTTAATAAGGATAAAAAATCAACATAAGATATAAATGTTTGGAATACACAAAGGGGTAAGTTTCATCTAAACAGAATTTGATATAAAACTGGTTCTTAAAAAAGTCTAATTCAAAGGTTAATTTTGTTATAAGGGAATGATGAGATATGTTACACAATGATACCTAAACTCCCAAACATGAAACCAATCCATGTTTTTTGGCCATTTTTCAGGCAAAGGGAGTACTACATGTTTCCAAAAGGTTCCTAAAGTGAGGGAGGGAGATGGTGATACTAGTGCTTTTATTGAGCAATATATGTACATAATCATTATTTCCCAAATTTAAAAGCATAACAAAACATAAGATAACATACTAATCACTCTGGACATATCATGAATGACTATTTAACCATATCCCACCTCCAATTATTGATTATATATTCTATACAAATTTTTAATCTCCAAGGATTTGAACTTCTAGCATTTAATAACTAGACAGGAAAACAAAAATGGCAGCTCTCATACTAAATAGGTCCATCAGCCTGTAAGTATTGCAGAGAGGAGAAGCATATTATCTCCCAGAATATATTCAAATATATTATTTCAACTTGTTAGTTGTCTCAAAAGAAGCACTAAGCAACTAGACAAGATACTGTTTACATCAGCCATTTTAAATTCCACACATACACAATGTACAATGACATATATGAAACAACAACTTAATGAATTTGTTCACTTAGCCATTAATATCATACTCACATATATTTTAAATAATATTGCTAATCAATGAAAAAAGGATGGTTCCAGATAAATTTTGGCCCATATAAATTCTATTATGGCCTTTGTAGTTTCTCACTACTCACTATTAAGGGGTTAGTACCTCTAGTTCTAATATCTTAATAATAAACTATAGGGACCTGTTCAACATGAAATATAAGGACCGTTTATGTTTGATGAATAAAACCTAAGGGAATCAAAACCAAAATTACTGACAAAATATAAGAACTGATACTTAATGATAGGGACCAAAATCCAAATAAGTAAAAAAAATAGAAACTAAAACCAAAAGCGAAAAGTATTAGGTACAGAAACCAGAAAAGTGGAAACAAGAGGGCTAAAATATACTTGAAACAAAAAAGGATTATAGCTAATAACAAGCAGGTATCCTCACCTACAAGATGATCTTCTATGCATTGGAAGGCTGTTTCCAAACAATGACGATGTTGGGCCATTATAACTTCATTATCTGGCATGAAAGAGAAGTTCCTAATGATATTTGAAGCAGCAACAGCACATTGCTGTTTTTCTGCTCTCCCTTCATCGTCTAAATTAAACAGACCATCTTCATCATGCCATAACTCTGTAAAACGAGATTTTGTCACACCATTGTGCTGTGTTGATTCTATACCGGCAGAGCCAGATCCTACACTGCACAAAGAGCATCATCGTTCAATGAAATTCATTCTCTCTTACCAACCACATATCCGTTGAAAAATTGAAAACTCAAAAACAAAGATGATATTCAAGCAGAACAAATTTACCCAGGGCGGTGGAGACTACCAGTCGAGCCCAACGCCTGATATTCATTCCCAAATCCAGTGACAACAGAATTAGCACCTAATGTTCTGACTCTTGTTGACTTGGCTAATTCCTTCGGGAGTGCTATATCACGCCAATCATCTATCTGTTTCAAGTTACAACAGGACCGTATAAAATATTAAAAAGATTAATAATTTCGACAACAAAATACAGGAAGAATAACAAATCTTCTTTGAACATTTTATTGAAGTTAGAAATAAGATTGCTGGCACATACAACTTGAAGGAGCGCATCAAGCAAACCCGGAATTTTCGCAAGGGGAGTTGCGTCCTTTCGCATGTCATCCTTTTCTTTAAAGGAGAGCAGAGTAAGAGTATTCAGAGCCCAGGTCAGCTCACTCTTCAGACCACTTTGAAGAGCCAAAACAATTCTTTTATTGTTCTGATCTGCAAGAGAAAGAAAACCCAAAAAAAAGTTCAAAAAGGAAAAATTGGTCATTGCAATTTGAAAAAAAAAAAAAAAAAATGCTTCAAGATACTTAAGAAATCAATGTTATCCTTACACAGCATACCCAACCCAGAAAGAGGACTTGCATTGTTCTATGCCTGTGTATGAATAATAGTTCCTCGAGTCTCTTGAAACATCAAATTAAGTGGTTCTTAATGTAATAAACAATAAATAAATTGCTCATTAAAATTCACAAGATGACTATTAGTTGTGTGCTGTGTAAATTCAGGCACATTAAAAAATATATATAATTTTTAAAGAGAAATAAGAGACCCAATGATGAGTATAAAGAATTTTAAGAGTTATGGAATGGGAAGAAGCTGAGAACTAACCGGCAAAGGAGTTGTGAACGTGAAGGGAAGGACCAAGGAGGGTTGACGGAGCCGCCAAATCGGCGGCGGAAGCCGCGGCGGAGGAACTGCTGCTACCGCTTCCGAATGGACGGCCTCTCTTGGCCGGCGGCGCCGCCCCGCCTCCGGAGGATCCACCGGACTTGCCCTGTTCTCTCTTCTGCATCGCTCTCCCTCTAGGGATTTTCGAGTTTGCGATACGATTTCGAATTGTTTTGCTTGTATCTTACTTGGGCTTCTTTTTTGGACCCATGATACTAGAAAGGCCCAAGATACTTTTCTACGCAATTATGACGTACACCTCCCATATTTATAAATATACCTCCCTCTATATTTAATTCCTAAAATACCCTTTTTTTTCCAAAAAAAAGGAATTCTATGTTGTTTTTATTTCTTAGAATGAAATTAGATCACAATTCCATGAAACCAAACAAGAATTTCAAAATTTTATTTTTGTAAACAACATAGTTGATTATTACAATAGGTAAGCCTGTTGTAATCATTAACTATGCATTTCATAATTAAAAAATTAAATGTGAAAAAAAGATGTGCTGGACTAATTTTAATCCATAAAATATTAATTAGACAATCCATTAATTTAAAAAAAAAAATAGTATGAATTTATTATTTATCTACTTATTTATATAATTCATCCAAATTATTATTTATGAACAATAAACAAATAGATTCTTTCCCCAAAAGTGCAACACATATATAAACCAACAATCATCTTTGGGCTTTCGATCTTGGGCCAAGGCGATCCACATGTTCATTATCCATTGGTGGTGAATAAATAAGGTTCTTATAACAGTATGTCAGGCTTGGAACACCATACAAGCCTTTTGGGCTTTCTTTTCCATCTTTTCATAGTGGACAAGAAGAATATTAACCTTTATAAAAATAAAACCCATCAGGGCCCAAAATTAAATTTTCCTATAAATTAAAGAATTACATGAGTATACAGGAAATTAATAAAATAACGTGGAGAACAAAAAAAATAAAATTATTGCCACTATAAAAACCAAAATGAGATGTTTTAAATTATAGAAGCTAAAAGGAAAAGTTTTTGTAACCATGGGACTAATAAATAATTAAAACATTTTTTATTATATCAATAAAAAAATTGTTATTAATGCGGTTTATAAGATAATAATGATCATAAAAGTTAAGAAACAAACTTTTACACATTATTTTTACTCTTAATTAAAATCTTGGAGACAATGTCATGAACAAAGTCTATGATGAAGAAGAATGCAGAAATTAGTATTCAAATAATAGAATTAAATATTCTTTTTGGGTTAAGTTCTTCAGAGGGGTTTGGTTTTGAGTTGGGAAAATGACTCTTGCAGAGGTATCAAGGACCACGAAAGTGGTTCAACCAATCAAGAACTCCTCAGCTAGATTTTTAAGGTTTTTCTGAGGTGTTTGATCATACAGGACCTACTTTTGGTTTGCTTTTGGCTTCATTTTGGGTACTCAAAAGTTGCAACCAATTGCTGTTTTGGTTAGGAATTACCACGTACAAAAAACATTGACCAAAACCAATAAACTAAGCTAGGTGGTTTTGGCATGTTCTTTGGTATGAACATGATGCTTGAGTTTATATAAAAGAATAACATTCTTAGGCATTTTATATTTTGGCAAACTTTGTTTAATGTTGTTCTCCTCGAGAGTTGGTGGTAATTTGATATCAGTTGGTTTTGGTGAGGACTACGCATCTGCAATATTCTCTGATATGATTGAGGCCAAAGTAGACACTGATAACTGGTTGTGCACACCATGCCTTTGGTTACACACAAATGCTAAAATAGGTACACAGTATTAATGTCAGGCTAGGCTGCAGGGTCTAGTGCAAACTATAGTTCTATGAATCCAAAAGAAACAAACACAGTGTATTAACATTAGCACACTGGCTCCATGTGTGGTGCTTCTACTTATGGCTATGAAGTTATAGACTCAATAAGATTTTTCCTCCAAATCATTGACCTTGTTAATTTCTGTTAAACATGTTTTCTCTCCTAATCACAGTTCTTTCATTTACAAGACTCGAACTTAAGATCTATTAAATTCAGTATGAGTGATACTATGATTTGTTTTGTTGGTAAGTGTGGGAGTAGATGAGGAAAACTAAAGATGTCTGCAATTATGAGGACCACTTATGTGTGTCGTTTATCATAAAATGGCTAAATGCAATGTAGTTGATGCATTATTGTTATGTTGTTGTTAATCATGAAATCGCATAATTTATGCAAAACATAGTTCTCTCTACCAGCTGGTTGATGGGCCAGTTGATATACACGTATAACTTATGCTTTTCGTAGCATCTAATGTTGATTACTATTTTTGCAAAAGGTACTTTCCTTGACCCTCCATGTCTTGTAGCATTAGCTGTTCCAATAATAATGTTACTTCATACATATCCCAATACTTTTCCTGTTAACACATTTCAATTAATATTATAAGGCTACTTCACATATGTGCTGTTCTTATCTATATCTGCTTTAGGCTTTTAGTATGATTGGAGGGGTATCCTGCTAATAAATTATTTCTTAATCAAAAACTGAAGATCGTATGATTTTCAAATCATAGGTTAGGTGGGAGCTAATTAAAGGTTCTGATGCACAATGATACACACAAATTTAAAATGTTATCAGAAATCTATATTCCCTTAAATTTGTCTCAATTTTGCTCTGTTAGCCTCTTGAATTGGTTTGAATACTTAAGTGGGAATGTGCTATATTGATACAAAAACACAGAAATTCTTCTGTATAAGATAATCAACAACAAAATCCATCTTGAATTGGTTGGAATTGAACCAAAAAATGATTTTCTTTTTCCTGTTTTCCAAATTCCATTTTCCACCGTGTGAATAGGCCTCTCTTATCCGCATCCTAAGATTTTAACCATCACTTCTGGTTGTGTATTTCATTGTTACACTGTCAATTTTCTTAATCTTATAGCTAGTAGAAAAAACTCAAGAATTTTAACCATAAATATATGGAAGGTTGAAACAATTGGTGAATGGAATGTCTTTTCTTTTTTCGTAAACTGAAGAAAAAAGAACGAAAAGAAAAAAACTAAAAGAAAGCAACCTTAAAGCTCAACAACGTAGAGAACATGGTATCTAAGGTTTATTCCACGTTTGTTACATCGCTTTCAGTCACAAAAAAATAAAGATAATAAATGTTGATTTTAAAGTTTGAAATTTAATCTCTCTCTCTCTCTCTCTCTCTCTCTCTCAGCTACTGGTCTTTCCAAGGAAATTCAACCCATCTAGAACTATTCTTCAATGTCAGTTTAATGTTGAATAATTGGCTCAACCAACCCACACAACTAGCGTTATCTGATAGAGAAAAGTGAACAAATGCTACTTCAACTTGGCATAACTTCTCAGAGTCAGATTAAACATTTCATGTAACAATAATTTTTTATGTCTTTATAATGTTAGAAGAAAAATAAAGAACCCCACTATAAGATGATGTCCAACTATAGTGACAAATTAGAGCATAGGTAGCCAATTGTGGATTAGATATGGTTAGTAGGGTGTAATGTGGGGCACTCAACCTTCGTAATCTTATGAAAAATCTCAGTAGCACTGAACAGTGGCAGTGTCCCAAAAGGTAACCATAAAACGTAACATAGTAGGAGCTGGAGAGTAATTCTAGTCCATGTCAATGTGACACGACTGCTGCTTTAGCATATTCTTCAGTAGCAGAAACTAGATTCTTCATCAACCAAATGGAACAGGAAAAAAGGTAATGAATAGGCCTACACCATGAAAGTGATCACCAGATAATGATCATTTACTCTTAGAACATGAGTTACGAAGTAATTTATAAAATCAGAATTATCTTTTTTTAGTTGATGTTGATCCTCAAAGCTGAACCATAATACTTAAAATAAGCCAAATTAAGTATATAAGTAAAAGAGATTCTTACTTTGTAACAGATGAATCAGACTCTATATGATAAGATTTACTATTGGGGATGCAGATATCAATTAGTGTGAGGATATTTTATACTTTATAATAGTATTTTCTGATTATATTTTATAATCTGAGAGGAAAAGAGAAGATAATGGTCATTTCATTATGGAAAACATGGTAAAGGGTTAAAGACAGTGCAAAGAGACAACCAAAACAGAAGCACTAGCACTATGTCACACACACACCACACAGGTTCTTGTACAAATATGTAGCATAAAGTAATGAATTAAAAGGAGTGAAAGCTTTTCATTTTCTAACACCCTTTATTTGTTTTTTCTCTCTGCTCATCTCAAAATGTTATTTACTGTATTGGGATTATGCCACAGACTTCTAGGATTCCTGCACTGGAGCAGCAGACCATAAAATGGAAAAGCATTATAATGAGAATCTCAAGATCCAAGTGATCCTCATTCCTAAGGAAAATTTCATTTTTCTTTTCCCTGATTGTTTCTGATTCCTGTGATACATAATATATATACTTTCCTAAAGCAGTGATGCAAGCTGTCCTCTGCTCAATAAGTTAATGAATCTTATGCTATTTTCTTGATGATGTTGATTGTACTGCTTCACCACACTAACTACACACATAAGAATATCCCATGAACCAATGGTAGCAGAATGATAAACATGCCTCATAGGGTAAAAATAAGTAAAATTTAAAGCACCCCATTTCAGCTAATTAATAATTAAATTGAAAGCAACACCTTACTTTTCTTTTTCACCCTTTTATGTTTTTCTTTTCTTGTTCATTGCATGAATTTTGAAAGCAACATTTGAATTACCGGATGCTGCTAATTGGTTTTGAGCTTATCAGTGGTGGTTTTCCTCATAAAACTGCTTCTTCTCTTGCCCTTTGGAATCGTGATTTAGCTTCAAAAACACTGGAAGAACAAACCACCTTTCCAGAAAAGAGAACAAGTTTCTGTAGAAAAGAAATGAGAGGTTGCATTAATTATGGAAACAAGTCGAACTCAACATAAATTTTGGCTTATGGAGAAAAAATGTTACCCAACTGACTCATTTGCTTGATTAAGTTACATGTCAAACTTTTTTTGGATTAGATAAAAGTTTGAAGCTTAAATTTGACTAATTACCTAACAGTTTTACTGAATTTGAATACAATTTGGAATATAAATGTGAAATTATTGATTAAACTGAAACAATTTCTTATCAGATAACAGATGTATTTATGACAGAAAAAGTAAAATCATGATAAAACATGAAAACTCAGAAACTTGAAAAAATATACTAATTGAATATTTTTATTGATAAATGATTCAAAGAGATTGAAAATAACCCAAGTAATTATTTAGGATTGGGGTGACATTAATTTGATGTCCTTGGAGGTTCATAATTCATAATTTGATGTCTCTTTCTCACATATGACACCAGTTTTGTCGCATATCAGTGAGTCGTGGCTCCCCAGTAACATTTATTGGTAAAACGGGTTGCAACTTGTGGTCTAAAATATCACAAGAGAGGACCAATCATAAATTATTCAATATTCAACCCCACAAAAATCAAAATGCATAATAATAAACCAATAATAACATCGTTCTCTTTAATTTAGAGTAAGTTTAATTAAATGGCCCAACTGTATAAATATTGACTCATTTATTTTTGTGTTATATGTAAAATAAAATTGAAAGAAAAAAGGGTATAATGAATAAGAAATGAAAAAGTTGAATTGATAAAAAATAATATGAAACATTAGACATTGATTAGAACATTTTGTGCGCGTGGGGTCATGAAAGGTTGATTTTTGAACTTGATTGAGAGCGTTGTATTTCTACTTTTTCTTTGGATCATGAAATCTTGGCTCCTATGTGTGTGTTTGAGTTATTTTCGGACATTTTTGTTTCAAAGATTATGAATGTTTCATAGACATTACCATGACATCCCCAGAACAAGATAATATGATGTTTTCGATGCTGTTAAATTTGTTTCCCTGTTCACTACTATTTACTAGACAACCCTTGTTCAACTTTTTTTTCTTTTTTCTTTTAGGGTTTTTAAATGTAAATCATTTCAAGCTGTGTATGAAAAATTCAAAATCAAAAATAAAAATATTGGGTAATTTTCTTTTCTTGAAGGTCTTTCCCGTATGATTAAAGCAAAAAAAAAAAATCCTCACATTCATTACAAGTGCATAATTTTAATAACTAGGTCAACTAACACTTTCGTCCCTCCAATAATTTAGATATGCTTTTGATTTGATTGGTGCATAGTTTATTCGATCAATTAATTATGTCAATGAAGTCATGGAGAAAATATATCACAATAAATATAATATTTTCAATGTATATCATTATAAAATTCACATTAATTTTAAACTACATCACTTGTTATTTAATAAATTCATCATATCATATATTAGAAAATTGAAAATACAATTTTTTTACATCTTATTTAACTTTATAATTAATTGCAAGGATCGATGGCAAAGTGTGACACAAATTGAACCACGTAGAAAAGTTAACACAACAGAAAATAGATTTCAAATTATATAAACGCGTACTTAGATTTCTTCAATTATTCTCATGTTTCAATGATTTATAGCTCTATTTTATGAAAGAAAATAAAGTGTTATATATACATATATATAATCAAACTCTTTTAATTGCACTATTTGATTTTGGAATTCCATGTTGTCTATTATTTTAACTTGTGTCTTGTAAGGGACAAAAATTAAAAGTAAAAGTTATATTTTAAAAGAACAAAAAATTAATAACAACGCAATTTGTTTTTTTCATAGTCCAATCATAAATTATTAAGAGCGTGAATCTCTTGCTAAATATTTAAAATGAAAATTTGTCTGCATACATAAGATTTCTTTTATTAGTAGGGAAAATTTAACAGTTCTGTTAAGACTTGAATATGATATTTTGATTAAAGAGACTGGGTTGTTTATATCTAAAATTATAAGTTTTTGTGTCAAATTATGATTATTTAGTTTAATAAAATCTTATTTTTAGTCATATTTTTTGTTTGGTGTTTTTTTTACTTGAAAGACCGTATTATTTGACTTGTGATAAATATAAGATATTTGTTTTGATAGGTGAAAAAGTCAACATCAAAATGATTTGTATGTTGAGATGAAAAGCAATGACGTTATTTTGTGAAATTTAGAAATTCCTTGCAAGAATTGTACGCAAGAAGAAAAACCCTAAAATGAAAACAACACTTTGTCCCTAATATTATAACCAATTACAAAACACTAAAATGAGTGATGTTCAAGTTAGGAACCTAGATCATAAAAAAGACCATTATTATAATAATGATAATAATAATAAAAATGTACATAAATGAGTACGTAACCACTAATTAAGCTATACCATCTTTGATGTAAGCAACGTATTATTGACAAATTAATTATCTTAAATTTTTAAGGTTAGATTCATGTAATAATGTGTTTGCTTCACGCAATAAATGAGAAGAATTCCCTTGTTACAAGTAATTTTTTGGAGCATGTCTTCTGGTTTATATTTGTACAAAGAAGAAGAACTACGAAAACTAAACAATTATGTTTTGGATGAACAATAACTTAATATATCAGTAAATATTGAAAAAAACATGATAGTAAAATACTTAAAAGAAATACTAATAATAAATTGTGTATTTTTATAAGACTCAAAAACATTGTTTCTTCTGAACTTTCAAAGAATCATTCATATCAATACTACTTGTAATATAATAATACATGCCACACTTAACGCGTAATTTGTCTTCTGAACTCATTAATTTCAACAAATATCTTTATCAATGAGATTAAGTTTAACAGAAGAATAATCTAATCTGACTTAATATAATAAATTAAAATTCAAACCACTGTAGAATGGTATATAGATATAGCTATATTTAGATATACAACATTGTCTTTTGTATAGACAAACTTAACAATCTGATATCTGACTGCATGCTTAAGGAGTATGATTATATTTAAATCATAGCACAGAATGTGAAATTTGAGTTATAAATTTGTATGAAATATTTTGATAGGAATTGAATTTTGGAAAAAAGAAAAAGTGGGAAGATAGAGAGTAAATGGAGGAGATATGATAAGAGGGGATGCATAATATAATTTATAGAAGGGGTGATGGATGTGAGAGTGGATCCATACATATCCTATGATATGATATGATATGATGATATGAGTGGTAATAAACAAAGAAGACACCTTCATTCACTTCTCATAACAAAGGAGACATGTCAAATCAACATTGGATAAAGCCTCTTCACTTTCTTTTCTTTTTCTTCCTCAAACTCCCACTCCTTCTCTCTCCCACTCCATAAACTTACTTTCACCCTTTTTCTCTTTTTTTTTTTCATCTTTTAAATTAATAAACTTACTCTCTACCCTTATTTATGTACCTAATTACCATCCGTGTTATAATATATTTGGATTAAAAAAAGTGTAAAATTTGTTTTGTACAGTGATGGAAAAGTGAATAATGGGAAGAAAAAGTAGAAGTAGATGAGTAAAGAAGAAAGGGTGGTATATGAAATTTGAAAAACCATGGGGATGTGTGGTTTTCGTGTGGGTTGGGCAAGCCATGTAAAAAATCAAATTTGCACTTCCTAAGTAACCTCTCCCCATCAAATGGGCAACAAGAAAATAAACAGACATTAAATTATAAATAAAATAAACATTGTTATGTTAGAGGTTAGGTATGGGGATGCTTTCACCACCCTATTTATCATTTTATGTCTATTTATTATTGCAAAGTTTAAAAAACTACTTTAGTTTTTATTTTTTAAATAGTGATGTTTATTATTTTTTAAAAGTTTTCAAGGCAGAAGGAAAAGGACCACTATTTTTTGTTCTGACAGGAGAGCTTTGTGATGGGCCCCACTCACTTTATAAATAAATTTTACAATATTAATAAAAAAGATAAATAAATGCCTATTTTTGTAAAATATTGTATACTGTACGCTGTGCATCGCAATGGATTACTGGGCCCCACTGCAATGATTGTGAATTATTTATGTTTAGTTCACAAGAGTTTCGTAATTTTGTAATCCTATCATGAAAGAAATAAAAGAAAATTATGTTATGAGAATAGGATATTTTAACAGAAAATTTTCATTTTATATTCACACACAAAAATACATTATGTTTACTTTTTCATTAATTATTAGAATGAATATTTATGTAATGTTAATTAATTAAAATTTTTATACAAAATAATATGTAATTAAATAATAGTGCTTAAATATCCTTATACTATCAGTAATTCTAATTAGTTCAATTCTGTACTTCTTACTTCCTTTCGCGTTGTTTCTTTAGGTGAAAAGAAAACTCTACATAAAAAGACAAATTTTTAAAAGTTATATTGTAAAAATGTTAGTTTTTAATTTTCTTCTCCATCTATCTGATTTATCTTATATTATATTTTGTATTTTTTTTTCATAACTAATTGTATAATCTAGATTTTTTTTTCTCTTTATTATACACAAATATAATTCAAGTGTGTAATGATATGTTTCTCCTTTTTGGTAATGGAAAAATTATAAAGCAAAAGCAAGTTGAGTAGATAGAGGGAGTTAAGGAAGTGACAAAAATATAATATACTACCACAACCATTTCAGATTATTTTGTGCCCTCCATGGCACCTTTCCTTTGTCAAGTCCTACTTACCCCAATCAATTTTTCATTAGTCAAAGTAACTGCTTACCTAATCTGAGTTTTTTTTTTATATTTTTTTACAGAAACAGTGAGTTCCATGATATTTACTTTTATCATCAGAATACAGAAAATAACTCTAAAATGTCTTTTTCTTATTTGTCTAAGTACAAAAAAATATTAAACAATTTATATGTTTTAAGATATTAAACATAGTATTTGTTTGTGTTTAATACTTGTTTACAGTATGAGCAACAGTATTGCAAAGAATTAGGCATATTCTGTCAGGTATCATTTAAAGGAGCTTGCTTGATGAGAGAAAGGAGCAGAGATTTTCAGGTTTTCACTTTTCCTCTTTTGCTTTTGCGGTACTCCAAAAGGTTTTAAGATAAAATAAAAACGAATAAATTTATTATTAATAATATCAAATTCAATAATAATTTACCCGGTCTGTCTCTTTCCCTTCAAGTGATTTCTTCCCAAGTTCCCTAATCCTCACGAAATTCGAGATGCCACGAGCCTTCTTCCTTCCGCTGCTGCTGCAGCTCCATTCTGCGTTCAGATCAGTCCACAGTCACCATAAATTTTATATAATCTAATACATTTAATTAATAATAATTTTGATTGACCAGTAGTTTATGTATATTCAATACTTCATCTTTATCCTCTCTAGAGTTTCGATGGATATTAGAATGAAAATTAAAGAAGAAAAAGATATGAACTAGTTGAAGTACTTAATCTAGAGCTCATGAAAAGATGAGAAAATTTAAGAAAGGAAAGTTTCATACTACCTTGTCTCCTTTCAAGGGACCATAACGTTGTGAGTTGTAACAATGCTAAAAAAAATTTGAAAGTTGTAACTTCTCTGCACTTTCTCAATCATGATGAACCGAACCAACACTCACCCAAAAAAAATAAAGAAAATTCTGATCATAGCAGAAGCATAGTACTGACATTTGGGAAATCGAAGCAAAAGAATCTCTCGGCGCCATGCATGCATCCTCAGGTGGGTTTTTTCTCAGTTTTTTTCAACTTTGCAAATTTCTTAATTTCAGCAATTTTATTTTATTACAGAAGATATAGCCATAGCAGCAGCTTCTTACACTTACATGATGTGAACCAAAAAAAAAAAAAAAGTTACTTCTTACAAATTTTCCCTTGCTATCAAAAGAAGGGAAAACAAAAATACTTCATAAAAAAAACCAAGAGGAGAGCCTCATCCGATATTTTCTCTTTATATTTTAATTTTTTAATTCAGAATTAAAAAAAAAAAAAATAACAAAATTTTGTTCTATGGTTTGTCCTTGAGAAGAGAAGCCAATCCGGTAACCACCTTGGTTCCTCTCTCGACACTCTTCGGCTTCACCGCCGGCGGTTGCCACCCCGGAGTCGGTGATGGCGACTCCCCCTTCTCCTTGCCGGAATCAGCCTCGGACACAGTCTGGTGCTTCGGCGACGATTCCTCGCCGAAAATCAGCTCCAACTCACCGCAATCGCTCTCCGTGGACGCCGCATCACCGGAGGACAGTGTTTCCGGCGGAGCTACGGCGACTTGCACGGAAGAGGACGGGGGTTGCTTCTCCCTAACGCTAGACGGAGAGAGCCACTTCGCGAGCATGTAATCGCGCTTTCTCCACGGCGGAACGTGCATCCCTTTCTTCTTCAAACTCTGCTTCGCCGCTTCGGAAACAATCGCCACGATCTGCTTCAGCCTCTCCGATTTTCCAACAAAGATGAACGGCAGCGATTGAAGAATCGCCTTGTACGTTCCCGTGGATCTCGCCACCTCAAACTCAGATCGAAAATCCACATCCACGATCAACCTCTCACCTTCCACAATCGCATCTATGAATTCATATTCACCTATACCAAAACACAAACACAAGTAACTCAGTTAATTCAAATTAAAATTCAACTCCAAATTCAACTAAAAACCCAAATCCAGATTCAAATTCACAGTAAATTAACAGTACCAGCAGGACAGGACGAAGTCTTCTCCCATTTCGATTTGCAGATGGAAGAATCGTAACCGAAAGAGGAAGAAAGTGCTTCCGCGACGACCTTTCTCAAATCGTCTTTTCGCTTAAACGACTTGCCGTTTTTCTCGACGATTCTCGCTACGTCAGCTAGCAGGTTCCTCTCGCCGACGCTCGCGCAAGGGATCAAGCTCTGCGTATCACAAAACCAAAATTATCAAGCAAATTATAATAAATCAAAGAAATTACAACAAAATTAAAATAAAATTGGACTTCGATAGAGATTGACTATCCACCTTAAGCGATTCAGCAGCGTCGGCGTTTGACGATTCCGGTGGTGGTGGAGCACCGAAGAGGTCGAAATCGTCCTCGTCAGAGCTATTCGCGTTGAAGCAGTTGCAGCGGTTGCGACCGCATTTCGGTGCCGGAGGTTGTTCCTCCATGAAATTCTGCACCATTTTCGCCAAACAAACCGAACTCGGTTCAAACTCTGCTGCTACATCTTTGCTGTTCTTGGGTAACTGGCGGTCACGGTCGAAGACGAAAAGCCGTTTCAGCCGCGACTTCAACACCGACTCGTTCCGGACAACCACCGCATCCTTCACCTTCTCAGAATCGATGTCGATCGCAATCGGTTGAACCTTGAACGGAGCCATGCGTTCTTCTGTTACTTTTTTTTTTTTTCTAATTTTTTTTTTCTCCAAAACAAAACCCTAGTCAACACACATTCATCGTTTGTAACTTCCTACACCAGTCAACAATAGTCACGGATTGGGCGTGTTCTTCAGAGAGAGGAAAGGTTAAAAGGAAAAAAAAAAAAATGAAAGAGGAATTGTAATTAGTAATTGTGTACGGGGTTTTCTTTTCTTCTAGGCTAAGAGAGTAAAGGTTTGTAGGTTAGGGTTTCGTGGAACACGTGGCGACGGTGGTCGGAGAGACGAGCATTGGTCATGGAAGGGGAGGTTAGCGTGGCCGGAGTGTTCATTCTCCGGCAGTGGAGAAGAAGAGAGAGTTTAATAATTTGGATTAGTTTTTTCTTTTTGTGTGTTTTTGAAATTGTTCTGGATTAGGTGACTGGGTGGGATTGGGTTTTATAACAAGTCAAGGATGCTGACATGGAGAAGCGCACGCCACGTGTTTCCAATGTGGCATCCATCTTTTGGACAACGCCGTTTGATAACTCCACCCGGTGTGCACCGAAAGGTTTCTCCACTGAAAGACGCGTGGCGCGAATGATTGCCTCGCTCTGAGTTTGTGAAATTACCACTGAGTCCTTGGGTGTAATAAACATCATCCACCTTCATTTCACTCATTCATTTATTCACTGATTGATTGATCATTTTTTTTTTTAATTTAAAAATAAAAATTAGAAAAAAAACAAAAACTAATCATGGCTGAGAGTGGAGAGATGGAGATCTTTATGGCGTGTGTGTGAAGTCCATGCTGTCATAGATGTGTGCGCCTAAACCTTCACACGTGTCCATCTAAACAAATTACAATGCTTCTGTGACCTATCAAATTATATTTTATATTTTATATTTATTATATCATATATTTTTAATCATTGCAACATATCCAAATGTATTTCATGTCATTCCCATATCATACATGTATATCCATGATATTATTTTAAATGTAATTAAATTATTCATAAAAACTTTCAATTTTATCATAAATAATACACCATGCTTAAAAGTTAAACCTACATTTCCAATTTTTTACTCTACCAGTCTAAGAAAAAAAATATAACATGTAAAGTGAGATAAAAAAATTTAGAAAAGTATTTATTATTATATTAAATCTAACAGTTAAAATTTATTTAAATTATACACATTCAAATTATAATAGTTATTAAATATAATTTAATCGTGTTATGACCTATAAATCAATAAATTAGAATCAGTGAGAACTTAAAATTCTTTACCTTACTTTTTTTTTCTATTTTTCTGTTAATAATAATTTTAAAACTAAGAAATTTATTTATTTATCAATATAGTAAATTAAAAAAAAATGCTAGACTCATAGAATGCAAACAAAAAGTCCTTCCTCTCACTAAAAAAATAAAATTAATTAAATGCAAATAAAACTTTGCATCATCTCAAATCTTTTCATGTTTGAATAATTTTATTTTAAAAAATAAAACTTAAATATTTTATAATTTTTCATCGGCATTTATATTAAGATCAAACTATGAATCTTAGTCTCAAATCTAGTATTTAATAAGACAAACTACATAATGAATTATAAATCATGCTTAATCTATTACTTATAAGTTTCAATCACGTTTGTGAATTAATTATACATTCATCTATAATATAAAAAAAATGGTTATAATTGTTTTCAGTTGCATTTGGTACAACTTAAAAAAAATATTTGTAATATTTATATTATTTGCAATTGATATATTTCAAGTATTGTTTCTAATATACTGTTTTATTTTTAATAATATTTATTTATAATTTTTAAAAATATATTAATATCATTATGAGTATCAATATATTTAAATAACTTTATATAGACACATCTTATACTATTTTCATTATATAACATTTATTATTTTCTTAAAATATTATAATATATATGTATTATCTTCATAAAAAATTTATTTATTAGTATCATGCTCATCTTTAATGAATTTATGTTGTAGACTTAAAGTTTAACATGTTAAATGTTGTAAAAACTAATTAATATCCTCTCCTTTGTGTTATTTCAATTCAATAAGTTATAAAACTTAAATTTTATATATTTTTCTCTGTATTTTTAAAGATCATTATCAATTTCTCCTTAAATTAAAAAAAAAAAAAAATGTTTGGTATTCCACTATTTCTTATTTGATACCAAGTGTGATTTGACTTCATTAATTTCCCATGTATTGTCATTCATCTTATTACCATGTAGTTGATTGACATTTGAATGTCTTGAACCAGAAAATGTGTATATGAGAGAGAAGATGGTTAAAAACAAGAAAAGATAAAAACTGTTAACCAATGTTTGTTATAATGTGGAATTGAAGTTTACCCTTTTGTTTTAACATGTTTGCTTTACCCATGATGATATTTTGTTGTGAGAATGATGACAAACCCTAGATCATTGATGCCCTAATGGACTTCATTCATACTGCAATGATGCAATGATAGTCTAGGTAGCTTATGAGTCATTTTAGCAGTGTGGACATTTCAAATTTTCATGAGCATGGAAAGTTTGGTTGAAATGATGGAAGGAATTGTCGTTTATGAGAGTTAAAAGGGTGAAAACCAGAGTTATTAGATTCAGGATTCAAGAGAACTCTACCATTGTACTCATGTTTTGTCAATTTCTCATCATATTTTTTTACAGTGAAAAGTAAAAACGCATCTCTGTTATAATTTTGTATACCATCTTCATCAGTACATATTTCCCACCACACACTTCGTCTCATTCTCAGAAACACCACACCACACACTTTAAACCAATCTTATAAACTATGAAAAATAGAAAATGAGTGCATCCAATAATTGGTAAAACAAAACTCTGATATGGAATAGTAGAATATCTCCAACAAATATCTGTTCTTTTATATGTTCAATATTCAAACAAGTCAATTTCATGACTCCATGTATTAACACTATGTGATTGATCTTCATGTTACATGAAACTATGTGGTTGATTTTCATGTGTGTGAGGAACAAAGAGGGTGCAAGTGATTTAACCTTTTTATGTGTAAACTGGTATATTTTGATCTGTGTGCCACTTTTACCCATAAATATGCAGACTCACATGATGGTTTGTGTACCCAGAATGTTTTTTTTTTTTTTAAATGGAAACCAAATAGTAAAAGAAGGATTAACAGAAAAATAATATATGGAAGTAATGCATAATTGACTTAATGTGAATTGGGGAACAAGAATTGAATGGAATCTTTTAGGCCAAAGAAGGAAAAGAAAAAAAGAAAAAGGGAAAAAGGAGAAAAAAGATGAAAGGGATATTTCATTTACCTTACACTGTGGTGTTACATTTGGTGTGGCAAAAAGAAAATGGAGGAGGAGGATAAGCTAAAGGATGAAGTTGAGCTTCATAGGTTTCAACATTTGAATCTCTCACTCACTTTCTCTTTTTGTTTTGGAAAAGAGAAAGAAAGAAAGAAAGAATCATTTAGGAGGTGAAGGAATTGAAGTCTTGACAGCAAGATACCAATATCTTTGGACAAGCAACTGTTTTTTTTTCTTTTGATGAAACAAAAAAAGAGGATTCGATTATTAATTTATTCACACGATTGATCGAGAAATTAAGTTTTCCATGAGAAGATATCTGTTTTGAATGAAACTGTTTATGTGTATGATTGGTGTGTGTGATGAAATAATGCAGCAGAAACTTGAAAATGTAATGAATGACATGCCCCATTGTGGTTGATCACCACAACTTCTCTGGCCCAGCATTCATTGGTAACATCAAAGAACAATATTTAAACTATACAATTGCTAAGATCAGTTCTGTGACATGTGGTAGGTGTTTTATTTTCAGAATAATATATAATCACAAGTTAAGAACACAGTTTAAGAAAAACTAAAAATCATCCTTAATATAACAGTATCTTTACTTTTGAGGAACATATTTTGCTTTTGGGATTTTGTGTGCAGTAATATGCAGTTCCAAGGACCCTTTTTGATGAAACTTAACATTTCATCTTCTTCATCATCTTCATGTTCTTCATCTTATGCAGATTGTAAGTGCAACTTGATTCTCTTGAAGTTGAGTTTTGGTGCTAAAGATTGTGTTCTTACACACATTCAAAATAATGTTTGCATGAAACAAAACCTATAATCGTACAAATAGCATGTAGGGTGGACCAACCTGTGATAAGGACCTCACTTTATCCAAATTCTTTTTACATTTTTAATGGAAAAAAAAATATATTTTTATGTTTATTTTCTTTATTTTTTTTCAAATTTAATAAATATAAGAGAAAATTAAAATCATAAATATAGATATGCCAAAAAAGCTTACATTTTAATAAACAATTTCTCCTCTTAATCCTTTGACTTACCATAGAAATGATAATTATTCCGAATAATTTTATTTTAATAAATTTGAGGTTGAAATCATAATAATTATATAAAAAAATTTGCAAGTTATCCTTTTATTTTTTATTATAAAATATTATTTAATTTATAAAAAGTTTTCTCTTTTTATAAAATAGGAGACACAAAAGAGGAGTTAAGAGATAAACTAATCCCATAACTTTTTCTTCTTTTCTCTCTTTTGTTTCAAATATGTATATTTTAAAAAAAAAAACATCACTTCATAATTTTGAACATAAAAGTAAAGTTTAGGAAGAAAAAAAAGTATAATTATGAAATAGTTACCATCTTTAATTTTTTAATATTTAAAAGAAAATAGATTGCAAATCATATTCGTATTTATATGTATAAATATATATATATATATATATATATATATATATATATATATTAGATATTTTAAATTATGGGTCTTATCTCATAGCTGTTTCTTTCTTGTTTACAATCAATCAGATAAAGAAAACAGTATTTCCTTTATATATATATTTATGTTCATCCAATCACATCAGTCCCTCAAAACCATTATTTACAGAGGCGATCATTAACTTTTCTTGTACATTCTTCTTTCTTACAAGCAATATTTAAAGCATTGAAAAATGGTTTTTTTAATTGAAAATGATATAGGAACATGTGAAAAAAAAATAATCAGAAAAGAATGTATTTTTGTAAATTATAATAAAAAATGAATTTGCCATTTTTGAAAAGATAATAAAATTTGTAATAATATTAAAAATAAGGCCTTTCATGATCCTTTCACTATTATGATGTTAAAAAGGGAAAGGGTTGGCAATTGGTGATGCATAATGATGTTGAATGGATTAAGTTAATGTGGCTAAACCCTTTGGATTTATTTTTCCATGATGGAAGAGTATTGATGCCTCTTTAGTGAACATCTTTTGATGATGTCTAGTGAAATTATTGAATTTGATTTTGGAAAAAATCCATGTTTTGCTCAAAATCTTTTGGGAACATGGGTTGGTTATTAGCTTCAAAGATGCAAATGCTTTGATTTTGGGATTGTTTTACTTTTGTGTGAGTTGAGAAAAAGTTGCACTAATTGGTTAGGTGAGAAGTCTTGAGAATTGCATTAAGGAGAGGTCCTACATTCTTTCAAAATTTACAAATATCACAAAAATTATCAAATTTTCCATCTCTTATATAGTCTAGTCCTTAAGTCTTGTGCCTATAATTGAATGTTTGATAGTGTGCCTTTTCTACTTATATTTATACATTTTCTGCATGAAGGGTCAAACCCTAAATAACGCATACCTACCTTGTATGTAAAAATCATTGTCCCAAATTGGGAAGATAGTTTTAAATTTTTATTTTTACACATTACATTTTACTTATTTTTTTTATTATTATTATGATAGTGTTGGAGAAATCCTATTGATTTTGGAGTGAATTAGACTCATAATCATTTTTTACATGGTATCAGAATCTGATTAATAAAATTGTTAAGTTTAGATTGAGTCACTTATTAATATATTGAATCTTGATTAACAGGTTGTTGAGTTTAAATTGAATCACTTATTAATATACTGAACCTTAATTAGCACGTTGTTGAACTTAGATTGAATCACCAGTTAATAAATTATGATCCTCTTTTACATGGTTTGAGGGGTCCTAATTTTAATAAAGTTGTTAACTGACCTCTATGTATAGCTTTGATTGTTAGCAAAGTTGTTGGACCTAGATTGGATCATCACCTATAAACGGGTCATGATCGAGTTGAGAATAATTCCTTGATATGAAGGGAGAATGTTAAGAAAATCCTACATTAACTAAAAATAAGGCCAAATTATAATATATAAATAAGATATAAATTTTATCTTTTAAACCAGTTTTAGAAATAAATTAGATCAATAATCACTTTTTAGTTATAGTGATACTTTGATAGATTTACATTCATGGTTGCATTGTTTGATGTGTTCATAAATCTCTATTTTGTCAATCATCTAATAAAAAAAATCTTAAATAAAATATGATAAAAACATATGAAATTGTTTTTCTTGTTTGAAAACTATTCCTTTGTTAAACTGAGCTTCTCTTAGAGATAGTGACCAAAAGTATGGGTCACTATCCAGATTTCCCTTCTTGAGAATGCATAAGATAAGCAACCATTCCAACACTGAAGAAAAGTCATAAACTATTTGACCACATAGCCAATGACATTTTTGTGTGCCCTACCACACCATTACTAGTTTACTCACATACCTAGTCAAGTTTATATCTTCCTCAACTTATTATATACATTTATTTGCAATATCATCTTTACCCAATTAATCAATTTTAATATGGACCCACTTACTTAAAATGATTGAAAATGTCTGATTTACCTAAGAAGTGTGTGAAAATCAAATATGGGTTGCTTGACATTGATTATATTATTAATCTAACATTGCTTTCTTATGAACACCATGAAAATTTCTCTTGGGGTGCCTTGCAGATATAAACTATGGTGAACAATTACATGGTGGTTCCTAAAGCTTTGCTTCATTATCATGCCATTTGGCCCAATGTCATCGGTGGTTTTACTATATCTAATAAAAAAATCTCAACTTTAATAATTTTTAAAAATGTATCAATTGGGAGGAGATTGATTGTACACCACATTCATATTTGTGGACTAAATCCATGACGAATGGCATATTTCTGAGTTCATTTCATTATTAAAAAAATGTTTGTGTTTGTTTGTATCAATTACTACAAAAGTTGGTGTGTAAAATAAAATGCTTATTTTCCTATGTTGATGTATAAAATAAAGAACAGACAATGACTCATGAGGACATAAAGGTTATTGAAAATGAAGGGCATGTAGGACATGATACCTAGTCGTCACCAAAGCCATTTTTTTTTTTTTCTGTTTTCTTGTTTTCTCATGTTGCTGTTCTCTATTTTCTTATTCTAGGGTTTGGATTTTGTGCTCTAGTGATGGCACAATTTAACTGTGAGATAATGATGTTGCAGAGATTAGGGTTTTTTGGGGTCCAAACACACATGGTTGAAAG
Source organism: Macrotyloma uniflorum (assembly GCA_016859785.1). Classification (NCBI taxonomy): domain Eukaryota; kingdom Viridiplantae; phylum Streptophyta; class Magnoliopsida; order Fabales; family Fabaceae; genus Macrotyloma; species Macrotyloma uniflorum. Next base: position 156,540 of record BDMB01000012.1, read on the forward strand.
AGTGACGATTGATGCTGAATCTGTGGGCCATTTAATGGGTTAATGGATTGGGCTCATTTGTTAAGAAGCAAATGGAGAAGTTGATTTCATCCTATGAAAATTCTAGAATGCAAAATGCAGACATTTTCTTCATTCATATGTTTAGATAAACTATCATGGGTTAGTGACTGAACAAGATTTCTGAATCTTTACTTGGATTTTATATATAAATGTAGATTTTTTTCATTAGTTTTTATCTTGATTCATTATATAACCAAAAAAACTCAATTGGGAATTAACTTTTTTTATTGAGTATTGATCTGAGAGAATGTGGGGACCTCATATTGCATGTCACTGCTCATAATAATGGCAGTGTAGCAGCTGTTACTCTTTTGCTCATTTCAAGTTCTTTCTGGATTTCTTCCCACTTGCATTTCCAAATGTGTGGCATGCTGAGAGCCATAGGTTTCAATTCATCACACTTTTCTCTTTCACACACCTATTCAATCATTATCCAAACACATTCAATTTTGTGAATTAGTAACATGTTCTTTTTTCTGATGTTCATATTTGAGGGAATTCATAATAAATATGTGGTTTAAATCTTCTTCTGTGGCTCTCATTCTCATATAAATTCCAATAAGAGACAGATTCTTAACAGAAGAGATCAAAATATGATCATCATGATTTCAATAAGAAAACGTGTCTTAAAGATCCTCATCATGATTTTTTATATGTGGGGGGTGTAGAAATGTTCTTACTTAAATCACATGTTTGCTGCTAAAAACTGTATTCAAACACAATTTAGTTTTGTTTTGGTTATTTGACACTTTGATTCGTATTAACAGATGTTGTTTTCCTTTTCTCTGTGTTCCTGCTTTCTTCTATGGCCATCTTATGTTATATTCTTTCTAAGTTCATGTTAACGAGAAAAGAACAAAAAACAAAAGGAGCAGATACAAATCATTTAAATTCTAATGGAAAAAGATTGAAGAACTCCATCTCAGTATGAGGAAATTGAAATTTGAAGCAGTGGAAAAGACCCTTTTTCATAAAATTAATTGTCGTCGTGGTGCCCAAACACCCAAACATCTTGGTCACATTTCAGGTCACACATGCACATCCAATATCTTTTCTCATTCTTTTTTGTTTGTTTTATATTTTTTTTTCCTTTGTACCTTTTAGGGTGGGGTTGGTCTTGAAGACAAAAAAAAGCTACTGTTCAAAGGATAAGACTCCTAAAACATAATTCAACAACTCTTTTTTCTTGTACATTGCTCAATCTTCCTTTTTTTCCAGCCAAATTCACCTTGTATGTTTATAGTCAACTAATGGTAAATAGATGAGGATTAGAAAGAATTTATACCATGACAGATATATCTGTGACAGTATCTTGCAGTTTAACTGTTTGTATGATTGTATCAGAGTACTATGAATAGAGTTTTTCTTTGGTTATCATGTTAAAAAACATGCAACAGGCCTCAAAAGTTAGACATCATGGTAGCTGGATTAAGTGTTGGTATGAAGAGAAAACCAAGAATAATTTTAACTTCCCTTGTTTATGCAATGTGGCTAGTATTGACACAAATGCCTTGAATTTCTCCTTTTGCATGCTCAGCCTTGAATTTTACCTTGAAGAGTAGGCATAGCAGTAGTGCTTGAGTTGAGTGCACTGACAAAGTTTCTGTGTGTAGGTTATTTTCAGTGCAATCAATCATCCTTATACTGTGAGCTTTAGGCATACATGTCTCATACTTTAAATTCTTGTATTGTGAAGAAACTTTTTGAACTTTTTGGCTTGGCTTGTCCATTATTTGTTCTTCAACTGTCACAGCAATGTCCTTGTTTGATTTTCATTGAGGGGCCAACATCATTTTGCGACATGAAAAACAGTACAAAAGATGTAATAGTAGTGTACAGAGAGATTTATAGTGCTTCTTTTGTAGCAATTCAAGTAAACATGACATGTACTTCTCATCTTATCTTTTCCCTTTCATAAACATCTTAAAAATTTTCTTAATAAGTTAGCTTTAGAAAGATACATGAGCTCTCTTTGCAATCCAGAAAATGGCCACAAGTACCATGGGTCTAAGAATGGGCCAAGAATGTCATACTAATATATGGGCCTAATAATGGGTCAAGAATGTCATGGGCCTAATAATGGGCCAAGAATGTAATGCTGATACGAGTGGGTGCTAGTACACCTTAATTGGACTTTGAGATTTTTCTTTACCAAACAAACTATTGGGTTTGAAATGAACAGGTATTTGAGACTTCTGAGTATAAAGTGTTTTTTTTTTTTTTTTTTAAATAATCACAGAGAAAAACAAGAACCATGGTTTCTTATTTTTTGAAGTCCTAGATAATTTCATTTTTTAATATATTAAATTAAAAACCTTTTGAAATTTTCTAAAATTTTCTGCGATAGAATATTTTCTTTAATTATTTTAAAGAAATATTAAACCTAACATCTTTTATACATGAAGATAATCTGTGTAAGAAACGTAAAAAAAATCATAATCTTAATACTGAAAGAGATTTTTCTTATTATTTTTCTTTATCATACAATAACCTTAAATACAACACTTAAAAAAAAAGATAACATATATATATATATATATATATATATATATATATATACTATTCATGCTTCAGTTCTAGACGAAAATATTGGGTCCAGTGGGTGGCGGTATATCCGGTGGAGTACTCGGCGGCGGGACAATCTCCGGTGGCCGCGGCGGATCCAGTTCTGGAGGTTGCTGTGGCACCTTCTCCGGCGGCTTCGGCAGCGGCGTGTCAATCCCGGGTGGGGTCAGAGGAGGTTTCGGGGCATCGGGTTTTGGAGCCGGGTAGGGGTCAGGAGTCGGAACTGTGACTATTTCGGGCGGCACAGCCGGGTCGGCTTCCGGGTCCGGGGTGGGAATGACGGGTTGCTCTTTGGGAATGGCAGAAGGTTGGACTTTTGGCAAGGAAGGGATCTCGGGTGGGGTCCGTGATGAGTATTCGGGTATTTGGTTGGGGTGAGGGTTGAACATGGTGATTTGGGTGGTGTTCGAGAGGGAAATTGTGGGTGGTGTTGGAGTTTTGGAAGTGAAAAGGGTGTGTGGAGAGAGAGGAATAATTAGGGTTCTTATCTTGAGGGTTTGTGAGAGAGAGGTTGAGAATAACATGGACATTGACGAAGAAGACATTGTGTGTGTTTTTGTTTTCGGTTTTGGTTGTTCTTGAATCACTACGTCGTTGTTCTTCTTGTTGGTATTTGAAATGATAAATTGTTTCTGCACTTTGCATTGCATGCGAAACAGTTGTAGTTTTTTGGACACTCCAACACACCATGCAATATTCTTTTGCATGTTTTTCACTCGCCACGTGGCAAATGGTTCCACCAAAATACTTAGGTCTTTAATCAAAGTTTCTTACATAACTAATTTCATTTTTCCAATAATTATCTTTTATAATATACCTATAGTAATTAGAATACTTTTTAATTTTTAATTTTTAATTTTAAGAATTTTACTATATATAACATAAATAGTTTTAATATATAATTTCTTGTAAAAAAATCGAATTTAATAATCTTCTCGAAATTTATGCATTGAAGCTATTATTTTGATTTCTTTGACTTCCAACATGTGAATCATATTCATTTCCAAAGACATCACCAATCGTTTTTTTTTTTTTTTTTCTTTTTTTCACTTTCACTGTTTTCATGTGATTTCATCTGTTTGCTTTAATTTGCATCAACGAGCAGAGTGTGACATGTAAGGTGTTAAAAATTGATACTATTAAAATTTAATTTAATGATTTAAAACATAAAAATAGAAAAATAAAAATTTAAAATTTAAAATTTAAGCTAGTTAATATTATGTTAAGAAATTAAATATAAAGAAACATTTTCTTGAAAAATGAGAATATAAAAAGAAAGTTGGGTTCCTCCCTTCAAGCCCAAGAAAATGTCCCTTCCCTTTTAAAAATAAAAGGTCAAAAATACCCTCCGCATTCACCTTTATTCACGAAACAGCCACTGACTATTTTACCCTTCCCTTTCTATCAAACACCCTATAAATACTCTGAAAGTCACATTTCACTTTCACAGTTTCGTTCACTCACTCACACACATAGCCATTTCAGTCGAACGATCTTCTTCACACATTCGTTCATCATGCACTTGGGAACCTGTGCCGCGGGTGCACCACACCGTTGGGTGCACCTTCACCAACAACGAGGAAAAAATGAATGGATGCGAGTGAGAGCGCAGGCGCGTGGAGGACGAGAAGAAGGAGACACTTCGTACTTGGAGATGTGGAAGAAGGCAGTGGAGAGAGAACGGAAGAGCGAGCACTTCAACAAAATTGCCAAGCGCGTTGCCTCGGCGCGTGAAGAGACCACTCCGCATGACGATCTGAATAAGAAGACCACCGAGTTCCACAAGCTTCTCCAAGTCCCTTCCGAAGAGCGAGACCGCATTCAGCGCATGCAGGTTATCGACCGCGCCGCTGCCGCCATCGCCGCAACCAGGCAACTCATTCATGAAAAAAGCTCCACCGCTTCCAGCGACGACACCGGTCCCGGCAACGACTCCGGCGAACGACAGCGCGGTAGAATTGAATTACCTGTCTCGATCTCTTTCGTTTCTTTCTTTCAGTCTTTTACGTTATTCACACAATAATCGAGGAAAGGAAACATAATTATTTCTTGCGATTAATTTTTTTTATTCTGTCAGCGTTAGTAATCTTGGAATATGGACACACTGATAATTTTAATCTTTCCAGTAAGGTTGTGAGATAAATATTAATTAATGAAATTAATATTTTGATTTTTGTGAAAAAATAGAAAATTAATATATTTTTTATCTTTTGATTACTCTTTTACTTTCATTGTTGAAGAAAACATTTAATGCATGCATCCTTTATTGCCAACTGATTTGGAGTATTTTGTTTTTGTTATTAAATTTTTGTGTAGAGAACATTGAATTAGCAGTAGAGGTTGCATGGTTTGTGACTCGTGAATTTTGATGTTTGCAATCTAATGTGATGTGAAGATTCTTTTTTGGGTTTTCTAGTGAATTTTCTTACCTATGAAATGGAGTGGTTTATTTATTTTTATTTCCAAATGGATATTGTAATTCGGAGATGTTATTATTGATTTCTTGTAATTTAGTTATCAAAATTTGAAGTTAGCTCTGAAATCTCTGAAAATGAGGTAGGTTGCGTGCTATGTTGATTTCGCTTTTGAAGTTTGTGATCTAATATGGAGTGAAGATGCTATTGCGGATTTACCCGTGGGTTTAATTCTCTAAGAAATTGAATGGTTTATTTTAATTTTCTTGCTAAATGGATATTCGTAAGTGTTGATGTCTTATATAATGATTTATTCTTTTTTTTTTTAATTATTATGTGATAGAATCGGGATCGGGAATAGCAGGGCAGAGGGAGGGTATTCTGGTGCAAGAGTCAGAAACTCAGGGAAATGGTGTGCCTGGCCCTGATTTTTGGTCCTGGACTCCTCCTGTGGAGAATGATGTTCCTTCAGATGATGGCAGTGGGTTGCAGTTAAATACCAAGCCTTCTGTTCGTTTAAGCGTGCCCAATGCAGTTGCGGAGAAGGAGCGGACACCACAAGTTCTCTCTATTCCATTTGAGAGTACTGATATTCTTCCACCCTTTCAGTCATTTTTAGAGGTTGAGAAGGCAGAATCTGCATCCGAACCAGAGTCACCTTCCTTGTCTCTTTCCCAGGAAGAGGAACAGATACATGGTGAATCGTTTTCTGGCTATGCAGAAGAGGCAGCACATGCCCTTAGTGAGGCCAATATATTGTCACCTGATGGAGTGAATCCGGATGGATCAAGATGGTGGAAAGAAACTGGAATCGAGCGAAGACCTGATGGCGTGATCTGCAGATGGACAATGACGAGAGGTGTTAGTGCTGACAGAAAGATTGAGTGGCAAGAAAAGTACTGGGAGGCTTCTGATGATTTTGGCTATAAGGAACTTGGTTCTGAGAAATCCGGCCGTGATGCTTATGCAAATGTTTGGCGTGAATTTTGGAGAGAATCCATGAGTCAGGTTAGAAATTTTGACACATTTTAATTTGCATTTAAATAGCTTTCTTATTATATAGTGTCATATAGTTTGCTGAAATATGATTATCGTACTCAAATTATTGTCTTGTTCACATTTATTCTTCTGTGGAATAGGCATCTGTGTAATTGGTCTCTACTACATTGCCTTAATTGTAGTTGTAGCCACAGCACTAGTAGGTATTGGACAACAGATTCATTCATTCATTTCAGTATAATCATACTGAGTATGGTTTTCGCTTGCAGGAAAATGGGCTTATGAATTTTGAGAAAACTGCAGACAAGTGGGGAAAGAATGGTAGAGGTAGTGAGTGGCAGGAAAAATGGGGGGAACGCTACAATGCCGCCGGTCAAACAGAAAAATGGGCAGACAAGTGGTGCAGTATTGACCCAAACACACCACTTGAACCTGGACACGCTCATGTTTGGCATGAAAGGTAATTGTCAAGAAAATTATATTAGAATTTGAATGCATTTTTTATAGTATTTTAGTGCTCACTGTTTTAAAATGAGTAATAATCTATTAAAGTGTATGTTTGTTCATGATATTTTGCACAATTTTTGGGAGCATTTAATAAGAACTCGTAACATGATGGCCCAGAATCAATTATTCTGAACTCAGTTTATGCTTTTCATGCTACCAAACCAAAAAATTTTAGTCTGCAATATATTTGTATAAATTCAAGGAAATATGTTTTCAAAGTCAAAATGTTCTAAGCTTTATAGAATTTGTTTTTCCTTGAAGCTTGATTTTCTCTCCAGATGTAAAAGGTGAAAGAATCTAGTATTTGCTTGTATTCAATTCTGTCAGTCGAGATTTTGATGAACAGAAATGGTTTTGGCAGGTGGGGTGGGAAATATGACGGGTATGGTGGGAGCGTAAAATACACTGACAAATGGGCTGAACGGTCAGTGGATGGTGGATGGGAGAAATGGGGTGACAAATGGGATGAAAATTTTGATCCAAATAGTAATGGTGTGAAGCAAGGGGAGAGCTGGTGGGAAGGTAAACATGGAGAACGCTGGAACAGAACTTGGGGTGAGCAACACAATGGCTCTGGTTGGATTCACAAGTACGGTAAGAGCAGTTCTGGGGAACACTGGGACACACACGTTAATGAAGATACCTGGTATGAGAGATTCCCTCATTATGGTTTCTTTCACTGCTATGAAAATTCCGTCCACCTCAGGGAAGTCCCCACACCATCTGAAATTCTGGAAGCTCCTAAACCATCTGATGAAGTTCTGGAAGCTCCCACACCATCTGAATCAGAAATACTGGAAGTTGAGGAACCTTGATTAGTGATAACTATCTAAAACACAAGAACCTTAATATTGGTAATAAGTTAAATACTCTTGTATGATTCGTAGCTAGCTCTAGCTCTTGTACAAGTTTAAGAACTGAATAATGTCTTCTTTTCCTTGTTCCCAATAATATAACAGAAAAAAAAAAAAAAACAATATGTACGTATTTCATTGATAGAATCTGTTTTAAAATTGCCCCTATGCCTAAAGCTGTGAGCTTGGTTGTAAGAATAGAAAGCGAATACTCATTTCTGTGGATAAATATAGTTTTAAAAATATCTTTCATGCAAGAATGAGGAATGAGGAGGGAGTTTTTGTTGTTCCTTAAATCTATCTATTGCCAGCTGTACTTAAAAAATCATTCAATAATCCTTCTTCTTTAGTAATTAGTAATATGGGTATGTTACAAAAAATTATCAATTTGATACAAATTAAAATTCAATTCAAGATATTTAAAAAATAATTTAATATTTTATTAAAAAAACGTCACACAAGTTTATACATTAGTTTAAGACTAAGAAATTTGATTTATAATTTAAGTGTAAATTTAATAACCAAGACTGTAATTTTTTACAAAATGGAGGTTAACGTATGGTACTAAACTAGTAAATACAGAAAGTCCAAAACGCTTGCAATTCAAGTGATGGTATGCCACAAACCACAAGTGCCAATTGATGTGATGATGTGGTGGCCACAAGTGGCAAGCATCAGATAGCGCCAGGATTATGTGATGCATATCCACCAATCTTTGTCTTTCTCTCTCACCGCATAATCTTTCCAACACTTCTCTCCTTGCTCCAATTCATCCTATTCCTGTCCTGTTTTCATGACATAAACTATCAGCAGTTGCTATCCATTTTAGTAACAGTTCCACGCGCAATGTGCCATTCATTGCAACTGTAATATTATTACCCTTTCTTCTCATATATCAGTTATGGCCTCCTTAATGCTCAGTGGAGCTCAAAATCCAAAGCTCGTCACTGGCTTAGGCTCAATCGGTCTTGACTTTACCAACAAGTGCTTCTTCAAGAAGGGTGAGCTGTCTCATAACAAGTTCAGGGTCAGAAAAAACATGACCCCAAGATGCAGCATCTCAGCCTCTAGGCCTTCTCAGCCTAGGTTCATCCAGCACAAGAAGGAGGCGTTTTGGTTCTACAGGTTTCTGTCTATTGTGTATGATCATATCATAAACCCTGGGCACTGGACTGAAGACATGAGAGATGAGGCACTGGAGCCTGCAGATCTCTATAGCCGTAACCTGAGAGTGGTGGATGTTGGAGGTGGCACTGGCTTCACAACTCTTGGAATAGTGAAACATGTGGATGCAAAAAATGTTACAATTCTTGACCAGTCACCCCACCAGCTTGCCAAGGCTAAGAAGAAGGAACCCCTGAAAGAATGCAAGATAATTGAGGGTGATGCAGAAGACCTTCCATTTCCTACTGATTATGCCGATAGATATGTTTCTGCTGGGAGGTAATAATCATGCCTCTGCCACTTTTGCTTTTGAAGGCCTTTTGTTCTTGCTGCTCAATTTATTTGATCTAAAAGGCTATGACCCTATGGCAGATTTGGACTTGAACTTTATATAATCTTGTCTGTTTAATTAATCCAATGAAATATACATCCATTTAACTAGAGGAAAAAGAGAATATAGTTTTTATATTAAATCATACACGCTCATCAATGTATAACTTCTTAAAGTAATTATTATAAACATTAACAAATTTATCGGATATGATGATTTATAATTGGATCATAATACAAAACTATTTAACACTTTCAGTATATATTTTTTTCTCATGTTTATATTTGACTCAAGATAGATTATTGATTACTAACGTACTAAGTAAAGAAAATTCAAAATGCTGCCAATTAATGTTATGGAATCATGGGAAGGCTACAAGTGGGAAGAATTATCTAGCGTCAGCCGCCAGTATTAGGTGGTGCTGCATAACTGCATATCGCCCAGAAAGTCTCTTTGTCTCTCATCACATAATCCTCACTTTACCACTACCACCCTATTCCAACTCTCTTTCCTTATTCCAGTTGCAGAAATGATCTTTGTACATCTAAAAAATTATGATAAGTGATATAATGTAGTTAGATAAAAAAAAAAGAGAGAAAAATGTTGAGTGTTAAGTAGGTGCTTGGAAGAGTAAAATACACAAAAATCATTACCCGTCCAATTTATCATATTCGTTTCAACTGTCATTGCCTTGTTTTTATAACTATCAACAACCAACTACTTTCCATTGATTTTTTTTATAATTCCACACAATGTGCCATTAATTGGAAGTGTAATACTACCAGTAGCATTAGCCTTTCTTACTGGACTGAGGATGAGAGATGAGGAACTGGAGCTTGCTGATCTCAGAGATAACATGATAGTGGTGGAAGTTGGAGGAGGAATCGGCTTCTCCACTCTTGGTATAGTGAAGCATGTGGATGCCAAAACTGTTACAATTCTTGACCGGTCACCACACCAGCTTGCCTAGGCTAAGCAGAAGGAAACCTTGAAAGAATGCAATATAATTGAGGGTCATGTCTACTGATTATGCTGATTGATATGTTTCTACCTTTGCCATAGAATTGATTGAAATAGATAAGAAAATGAAGTACAAATTCTCCTATTTATCGATCTTATTGTCTCTATCAATTAATCATATAGTCTAATAATTATGATTGTGTTCTTCAGTATTGAATACTGGCCAGACCCGCAGCGTGGCATTAAGGAAGCATACAGAGTGCTGAGGATAGGAGGGAAAGCTTGTGTTATTGGTCCTGTCCACCCAACATTTTGGTTGTCTCAGTTCTTTGCAGATGTGTGGATGCTCTTCCCCAAGGAGGAAGAGTACATTGAATGGTTTAAAAAGGCTGGTTTCAAAGATGTTGAGCTCAAAAGGATTGGTCCAAAATGGTATCGTGGGGTGCGGAGGCATGGTCTCATCATGGGTTGCTCAGTCACAGGAGTGAAACCTTTGTCTGGAGACTCTCCTCTCAAGGTATGCATAATATTGCTTTTTTCTTCTTCTCCCTTTTTTAGCTTAAGATTCATACAAGATTTTCAGCTTTTGCTTTTGTCAAACACATATACACATAGCTTAAGATTCGTATATAATGGACAATAAATTAGTATTCACCACGCATAACTCAGTCTATTTGAAAGACTAAGTTCCCTTGTTGTAATTTTAGTACAAGTTTTGAAGTATGTTTTCATTTTGGGTTTATGCAGCTTGGTCCCAAGGTAGAGGATGTAAAGAAGCCTGTAAATCCACTAGTGTTTCTTTACCGGTTCATTCTAGGTACAATTGCATCCACTTACTTCGTACTAGTGCCAATCTACATGTGGATCAAAGACAAAATTGTTCCTAGGGGCATGCCCATTTAAGATTGGAGTAAGTAGGATAACAATTCAACATCATCTTACTTGAATCTGTCCCTCTTGCCAATATAGGAGGAAAGATTTGCTTCAATTTGACATGCTTAGTTTTGTGCCATTACTAGCTTTATCTAATTAGTTGGAGAGGATTTTACAGAAGCAGAGTAATATGCTGAGTTTATTGTTGTTGCCTTGGCAAAAGAATATAGAATGTGTGATGTTGCAGCCTCTTGTTCAATGAACCATGTCAGGATCAGTAAAATGTGCTTCTTTTCTGCTTTGTGTTGAACCAAATGGACAAGACAGGGTAAGTATGACTACATTGGATTATGATTGTTTATCTTTTATTTGCATATGCCTGATGATGAATAGCTTTTAATTCTAACATTGCCTGTTAAAATTGTCATTTATATTATTTTAAATTTTGTTGTCAGATACTAAAATGAATATCATTCATCTACACTAAAATAATAAGAGATAAAAAAATAGTTTTAAATTTTTGAAAAAAATATATTTTATAGAATTAAAAAATAGTTTTAAACTTTAAAAGAATGTATTTTGCTTGTTCTATAAAACATTAAAAATACATTTAAGTATAAAAAACATTTCATCCAAAAAAAATATACTTTCTAAGAAATTAACACTAGTTTTTATAAAAAAGATACAAATTTAAATTAAAAGAATATATTTACATTTTCTATTTACGTCTGCAAATCTATTATTAAAAAATTTAAATGAACTTAGAATTTCATATAATCCATTTAAGTTCATCTTCTATAATTCATAACTTTTATCAACCAAATGATAAAATAAGGTAGATGGATCATGGATCCATATAAAAAAAAGAAAAAAAAAAAAAAATATATATATATATATATAAAAAGTGATTTCATTTATATTTTTCTTATTCTTCTTCTCATATCCTTTATTTCTTTTATTTTTCGATTTTATATTTTTCTCCCATAGTCAATTTATTTATTTTACTAAATTTGTTATTATTTAAAAATATTATAGATATTGTTTTTATTTTTATATTTAGAGGTTTTTTAAAATATAATAGAATAATTTTTAATTTGTCTTTTGTAATTTATAATCATATCCTAATTTAAAAATTGAGATGGATGAGAAAAATACAACATTAAATATACCCATTTGTGAGAAAAAAAATTAAGAAAGATAATTTAAAAATATTTAAATAAAAAAAGATAAAACTATAAAATATATCTAATTGGTAAAAAAAATAAGAATATAATTTACAGGCTCGTGATTATATAAGATGGATTAGAAAAGTTTTTTACATGACAGAACGATTCACACGTTACCATCCCTAATTTAAATTCAAGTGATAATTAACTAAATTTAAATCTCATCATTATAATTTTATTAATATGTAGTTTTATGCCTTAGAAAAATTTAATAACATATTAATATTTTATATTTTTAAAACTAAAAAATTTCAATTCAACATAATATATCATCTAATTGTAAAAAAACAAAAGAACATGTCTTTTAAATTAAATATTATTGTATTAAAGGAGTTTAACTTATATGATTGATTAGAATGTATGGATTGTAATAAATTTCTTGATTTAATTTCTGTAAATAAGAAAATATTGTTATTAATATTTAATGTAAAAAAATAATTAACGTAACTATATTTTACATACATATTAAGAAAAAAAAATCAAAGTTGCTTAATTTAAAAAAGATAAAAAAAAGTAAATATATAATTAATTTTTTTGTAAAGACCAAAATCACATATTTAAAAGAAAGTATAGTAAGTAAAAATAGATTTAAGTGAGTTAATTATTATGATAATAAAAACCCTAATCGAAAGGAACGAAATTAATTAAAATTTTGACCCCTTCCAATGAAAGTACATTCTTCACACGTACATCTCATTAATTAATATTCCGTCTTTTTCTATTTTTCTCAAACCGCGTTCTTCTTCTTCACCCACCTTATACATAACAATTTTTCATAAGTCAAATATCAAATTAAATTAATATTTTTCTCTTAAACAACAAGATTCATTATAAAATTTCTCAATTCAATATTTACAATTACTCAATCCAATTTTTGAAAATTCCAATCCTTTCTCTCTTGCGTGTCCTTTGGTTGGATTGAGCGTGTTGAAAGGAAAATTCTAAAAAAAAATCGTTTTTTAAACACTCAAAGAAAGAAAAAAAAAACAATGTTGAAAGTTAAGCCATGTTTCCTTTTAACAATCTCAACATTCAAATATTTGCAAGCTCTTAAATCTATGATCTCATTTCATTACTATTTTTTACACTTAAAAAAAATCTGTGAATATTTATGTTAAAATTTGAAAATGATGAAAAGAGAGGAGTCTGTCTACACACATATTGTGTCAGTTTGTGTTCCCTGCAGAAGAAAAGGTTCCAGCTGTCGAAATATGATAATAAAATGTTGAAAGCATTAAAGAAATATGAAGCCATTAAATCTGCATGCCCCACAATTCTTCAACCTTATTTGGATAGAGATGAATCAAACCAAGCAAAGGGTTGCAATCTCATTCTTTTCTCATAACAACTATCACATAACACAGTCATAAACGTGCTTTGACTATCATACTTTCTTCTCTTTTTATTTCAAATTTGTAATTCAAAAAGAAATCTTCTGATTAAGCCTTTCCACACTGAACCTCCCTTCTACAAATACCCCCCAGCTAAGCTTCAGCTACCTATATACACCACATACCAATCTCTCTTTCTTTTCTGAGTCTCATACAATATTGTTTTGCTTTCTTTTGAAGCACAAACACACACCATGGCAGATGTTCTGAGTGAAGAACAGATTGGTGAGATCAAAGAAGCCTTTGGCTTGTTTGACAAAGATGGAGATGGTGAGTTCCTCCTTAATTTATGCATTATATATTAATTGAAAATCCCTTCTGGTATGTGATTCTGCCAATACACAAGTTGTCTCAAAGCTTTTCATTATGCATTACAAAGATAGATAAACCAGTGTTATTTACTTTGTTTTTCACTTTCTCCCTCCAGATATTAAGTTAGCCATCTTTTTCCTATTCCATATGTCAAATTATTGTTACATTTTCTGTTTTCGTCCATCACATCAATCATCTTAACTTGTACAAAATATCTGCAAAAGTAAAACTTTTCATTTTCAGAAGCATAATCATGGTAAGTTATACTTGTTATGTTATGTATAAGACTCCACATATAATGGCTGTGTGTAATTTGAGTGTGTATATATATGTTTAATTATAGGGTGCATTACTGTGGAAGAATTGGCCACTGTTATCAGATCACTGGATCAGAACCCCACAGAAGAAGAGCTCCAAGATATGATAAACGAGGTTGATGCAGATGGCAATGGAACCATAGAATTTGTTGAGTTTTTGAACTTAATGGCCAAGAAAATGAAAGTCAGTATATTATACTCTTAATTCCCTTATCAGAATTAAATTTTGTATGTGTTTACAATACAACAGTTCCAAAGCATAACTAATATTGCAGTTTTTTGCAAAGATTAATAATATCCTTCTGATTTTTCTCATTCAGGAAACTGATGCAGAGGAAGATCTCAAAGAGGCTTTCAAGGTGTTTGACAAAGATCAAAATGGTTACATTTCAGCGAGTGAGGTATATATTATATGTAAACTTTTTATACTTTTTATTGCAATTTTCTTTCTTTGACGGCAATGAAAAAAAAAAAATCAAAGTATTCTAAGGGTTTCTTCAAAATTGAACAAAAAGTAAGTAGGGTCAAGATGTTGCAAAGTGCAAACTAGATTCCAACTCATGAATCTCTCCCCTTTTGTATTTATTTCCAATACTTTTCTATAAATGTGCGTTTACTTTTCGGGCTACGTAGCAGAGGCTGCATATGCAGTTTTTTTCTTATAAAATTTCCATGTCAGATTTCAACCCATCTTAGTCAAATTTCTTCCTTCAATTATTGATTTTTATGCGTTGTCACTTTTTTTATTTGGAATTGATCTATCTGACATAACAGCTTCTTTGATTTAGGATTGAGATAGTTCATGTTGATTTAAACATGCATGATTCATATATGGAAAAATAATTAACAAAACATTCATATATGATGTACATAAAACCATTCATATATGGCAAAGAAAAAGGTGCATTAATTTCACTTGCACATTCAGGACAGTACTTTGTACCTTTCTACACCCTGTGAATAACAGTTGTTTCATTTTCAAAAAGTGCCTCTGACATTTGAATATACCATCCATGCATGCCCATGTGCCTATATATATTATAAATCCAAAATGGTAGTTTTTAAGCAAAATTTTGGATTTAAAGGTTGGATAAATTTTGTATTATGAATATGATCATGAAAAGAATAAATAAAAATCCTTCCTTTGTTATGCAGTTGAGACACGTTATGATCAATCTTGGTGAGAAATTAACTGATGAGGAGGTGGAGCAGATGATTAAAGAAGCAGATTTGGATGGTGATGGAGAAGTTAACTATGAAGAATTTGTGAAGATGATGATGACAATTGGATGAAACTTTCAACCAACATCTTTATTATTCCAACCCAACCCAACCCATGATTAATATGTCTTTCTATTAATGTTTGTTGTTTTGTATTGTATGTAGCACATACATTTTCTTTCTTTAAAATTCCAACCCAACCCATAATTATTCTTTTCATTTTTAGTTTAGCATTCCTTATCTTTTAAATTTAATTAGAGTTTATTTATTTAAGAATTTCTTAAATTATATAAATTTGGGTTTAAGGTTTATTTTATTTCATTTTTTTTTTTAATTCTTGGTATGAACTTTACTTAAAAGATGAACATTCTGATTTGAATTTTACACGAATAATCCTTTCATTGACCAACTTGAGAAACTATTAAAAAAAACATAAAAAAATAGAAAAAAAACAAATAAATTAAAGAAGGGTATCACGAAAAACTTTAAAATTTTCCCATTTTTAGAAGGGAAGAAAATGAGAAAGTCCATAAAAGTTTTGTGATGATAAAGCACATGTGTTCAACTCCAAACCTACCATTGATTTTAGGTCAAAGTCCAACAGTATGAGCTGAAAGGGTTCAACAATGACATGGTGTGAGGTGATAAAAAGCTCCAATTGATTTTCACATGCATTCAATTGTTGTTTTGTGTCGAGTTTTTCTTTGAAAAAAGACATATTTTTAGGGTGGTTGGATCTTAGAGACTAAAGTTTGAAAGTTCGAAAAGTCATTCAAAGTTAGAAAGCCTCATTAAAGAAGTTCTTAGAATTATCTCCACTCTTCAAACAAACAAGAATGTGAGGCAGAGGAGTCTACATGAATGTTATCCAATAAAGTGTTAGAAATTTTATATTTTTCTATTAATTCTTTATATTTACATCAACTCAATTCTTCTTAGTATAATTAAATTATTGAAATTAAAATTGTTTGATTCATATGAACTGTTTTGATTATATGAATCTTAGTTTTATATTAGAAAAATTCTTTTAAAAAATAAATTATTTTTATTCCTCTAAAATTTAAAATAATAAAATAAAGTCTAAGAATAGATTTTAAATGATATTTTGAACATATTGAAGTAAGATGTTGAATTATTATTATTATCCTTCAGAAAAAGTAGAAGGAAAAAATAGTGATTTTCATTCATGATTAGTCAAGTTTTTCTTGAGGAGATTGATGATTGAAAAATTCACACCAGTAAGATATTAAAACTGAAAAAAATAGCCAAGTTGGCATACAGTGAAAGTTCAAACACAAGAATGAAGTTTTATGAGTATAATTCTCCAAGATCACTGTGAAAAAAAGGTTACAACATACAATTAAAGGCAGAAAAGTTGCTCTCTACATTTGTGAAATCTCTCAAACAACGTAAAATTTCACAAGGAACCATTTCATCTTGAACTTACATCAGAAAATAACCACGGAAACGAATGATCATGGCTGCTGCACTGCACTTGCTGTTGGTTGAACTCACCATGATGCCAAATTGCCAATCAGTATTCTCCAGATCAAAACTTCACTTTCCAAAAGAATAAATTACAAGGCTTTAAATTGAAGTCACAGTGGCAATTTCTTTGTAATCTTTGATATTAGGGAAGTTGTAGATAAATGCCACAGATGTTGTTGCAATTGCAGTCACACTGTGGTCATGGAATCTCCAAAACCTTGACGTTGTATCCACCATTGCAATTGTGGACTGTTTTTAAAACCTTGATAAATTAGAAAGAAACTCACAACACAAAAGGAGAAAAGTAAAATAGAATGGTAAGTGTAATTCTCAAGGTACAGTTGCACAGCACATGCAGCTGCTGAAGAAGGAAGACCGAGGCTTTCGCTTCTCTTTTCTTTTAGGTGAAGTAGATGGCACTGTATTCTTTGTGCCAACATGGTTGTCTTGTATCTGTGCCATGCCTAGAAGATGAGCTTCTTCCTCTTCTTTTAAGAGGCCTATGAATGGAGCTTTAGATTTCTTAGAGTAACTTCTTTCCATAGTAACTATTTTCTCTTCCACTGGCATTTCTTCACTGTGTAACATGCACTGCTCGTATTGAGCTTGAGGCATTGAGTTGATGAGATTGAGACTAGTCTGTTTTGAGAAGCTTTCATTTGCAGACTTATTCTGATGAAGCAACGGAGTCTTATCTGTTTCTTCAGGCGTTGCTTCCTTTCTGAGGTTGAGCTTGAAGCTTGGTGACTTTTGCATCTGACAAGAGGTGTTTGGATTGTCAGGGTTTGATTCAGTACTGAGCCTTGTTACACTGTCCCTTGTTTCACAGCCACCATTTTCAAATATGAACTTGTTTGAACATGGTTCAATGGACATGGTAGCTGTTGAAGTTGTTAGTTCTTCCCCTGCAGATGAAGATCCTTCTGCATGTTGTGGATCTTCTTCTGCTTCTTTCTCAAATGCTTCATTATCATCAGCCAAGTCCAGAGATGGAACTGTTACCTTAGAAGAATCAAGGTTGTCAATGGTGTGGCCAAAGTTTTTGGTCTTATTTGTTTGCTTCCAATCCAAGTTTGGCATGTTAGTAGCAGTAAAAATTTTGTCTTGCTTTACATTGTCCTGATGGTCATCATAGATATGCAACAAGGAGGAATTATTTTGCAAGGCAGAAGATTCCTCTTGATTTATAGTTACTAGATCACAATTGCATTGTTCTGACATTTCTGTCCCCTCAAAAGTATTTACCATGACATGTGAAGCTTCTGGCTTTTCATTTGTTTCTTCAATTTTATTCTTGTAACTCGCCCCTTTCTCATGTCTGCAATCGACAACAGTTAACCCTTCAATAATAGAAGTCCTTTTGGCTTCAGGTGAAGCAGCACCGCTTTCCTCTGAAGCCTTGTTGGAGTTGATAATATAAGCATCAAACGGTACTCCATCCTCAGTGAGTTTAGGTTCTTCTACTTGAACATTGGTGACAAGCCTGGAGACATTAGAATCAAGTAACATATTTCTTTCTCCATCGCAGTCTCCATTAGACCCTATTGTCATATCACATGTATACACCATGTTGTATTCTTTCAATGAATCTTGCATGCATTGATCTGGCTCGTAATCATGTGAATTCTCCATTATTGATCCACTTCTGCTTAATATACTTTCTCCATATAGTACCTTGCAATTTTCCTCATGATCAAACTTAAGTAGACTATTCGCAATAGAAAATTCAAGAGGTGAGGTGAGGGAATCCTCAGTAGTACAATTTACCTTGGTCAATGAATTTCCATTGGTGGTGGTGTCAATACTTAGGGAATCAGATGTAGTTCCAGAAGTATCTATCAAACTGCTCCCAAACTCATTTCCATCTTTACCACCTGACTCGTCAGTAAATAATTTTACATGGGATTCCATTTCTTTTGCTAAACCATCATCCTTAAGCTGCTCAAAATGAGAATTAGTATCTAACAGATTATCTTCTACCAGTGAGTTTGTGCCTAGACATGATTGTTCAGAGAGAAATTTGTCTGGCTCATCATGGTCAGAATGTACACTTGATTCTTGAATCTCTATATTATTTGACATGTTCACAGCACTCAATGTTGAAACCGTTGTTTCCTCTTCATCTGCTAGAATTCAAAACAAGACAACGAATAGATCTTAAATTTTCATTGTGGCCTTACAGTCTCTGATAATTTAGAATCTTAAATTTACAACTAAAATCTTAAAACATTTCGACAAGTGGATCTAATCAGGATAAAGTAAATATGGGTAAGGCTATTAAAAACTGTCCTAACCTTGCTGGATTAGAGGCTCATTATTAAGGAGATGATTATATGTTACTAATATGTGTTCTCTCAAGCATGACTCTTCTTGCTTCTCGTATTCTTCAGTGCCTTCCAGTGAAGAACTTGACAAGCTCTCTGAGTTTCCACCTTCAGCTTCAACTGATCCATCATTTGGAGAGTTTTCAGGAAGACCAACTTCAGTTACTTCATCCCCTGTAAAATAGAATCATAGTCATTTTTATAAATTACTCTTAGAATTTGAGCTCAAGACCTAACTCAACTGGTATTAATCAGGTAACATTGGATAAGACTTTCAAAATATCAACAGAATTGTCCTAACCTTGTTGGATTGAAGGCTCATTATTAAGTTGATGGTTATATGTTACTAACAAGTTATCTCTCAACCATGTCTTTTCCTGTTTTTCATATTCTTCAGCGTCTTCAAGTGATGAACATGACAAGCTCTCAGAGTTTCCACCTTTAGCTTCAATTATTTCATCATTTGGAGACTTTTCAGGTTGTCTGAAATCATTTGTTTCATCCCCTATAAAATAAAATTATAAGTATTTCTTATAAATTACTTAGAATTTGTGATTAAGGTCTAACTCAACTGCAATTAATCAAGTAAATGAGGATAAGACTATCAAAATATTTAGAAATGGTCCTAACCGTGTTGAATTGAAGGCTCATTATTGAGGTCATAATTTTCTGTTACGAACATGTGTTCTCTCACGCGTGTTTCTTCTTGCTTCTCATGTTCTTCAGTGTCTTCCAATGAAAAACTTGACAAGCTCTCAGAGTTTCCACCTTCAGCTTCAACTGTTCTATCATTTGGACACTTTTCAGGTTGTCTGACTTCAGCTATTTCATCCCCTACAAAACAGAATCATTACTATTTTTTTATAAATTACTCAGACTTTGGGCTTAAGGCCTAACACAACTTGCATTAAGTAAATGTGCATAAGGGCTATCAAAATATTAACAGTATAGTCTTAACTCCTAACCTTGTTGCATTGAAGGCTCATTATTAAGGTGATGATTACATGTTAATAACAGGTGTTCTCTCAAGCATGTCTCTTGCTTCTCATATTCTTCAGTGCCTTCAAAACTAGACAAGCTCTCAGATCCATCGCTTGAGGACTTTTCAGGTTGTCTAACTTCAGTTATTTCATCTCCTATAAAACAGAATTATAAGTAACTATTTTAAATTACTCTTAAAAGTTAAATTTAGAGTCTAACTCAAGTTTACAAATTTGTAAACGAAAACTGCCTAAGCCTTATAAGAATTATATTGGTCAACTTTTATATTGTATGTGGGATCGCAACACAACCCTCTTACGTCCAAGATCGAACATCTGGAGTTGGACAAATGCAGTTGGCCATATAACAACACCCTTACACGCCTAGGAATATACATCTAAAGCATAGACAAACACAGGTGACTCAATAACAAATTTTGTATAGACTTCAATACCATTTTAAAATTTGGACTTTGGGAACTCAATCCCACATAACCAATTCGTAAGGTAAGAATTGTCCAGGGCTTATAAAGACTACACTGATAGTATCTTAGTCTAAGTGAGACTTGAACAATCACTAGTAGTTATTTATATGCATCATTTTGTAAGAAATTACTAACCTGAACCTTCAAAAGAATTAGTCAACTTCAATGGAGCATCGGAAGCTGAGATGCTAGTATTTTCCAGAACATCTATGCCATTGGCAGTAGGATTTACTACATCAGCATCTTGTTTATCTTCCTGAAGTTTATCTTCAAAGTCACTTGTTTCATCATCAAAATCCAGCCTTGCTTCTATGGGTAGTTGATCAAATTTGTCTTCAACTGTTCGGTGCTTTTGATGATTTACATTAACATCATCCTCAGAAGCATCTCCTTCCAATAAATCATTTTCAAGTGAACTTCTAGAGTGGGAAGTCATTCCTGTAGCCTTCACCTGAACATCTTCAACTTCAGCAGTTGGATGTATTTTATTTTCCATATTCATGTCATTTTTGCAAGTATCTTCTCCCAACAAATCTTTTTTAAGCATGCATTCTGTATTGTTAGAATTTATCCCTTTGACTTCCTCGTTAAAATCTTTGGCTTCTTCCTCCTGAAAATCTTTGGCTTCATCTGTTGGAATCATTTGCTTGTTTTCTTTCACACAATCCTCATGACTATCTTCTTGCAGTGTAACTTTTCCAAGTTCAGTTGTTGCATCTTCAGAAACCAGTGCTGCAGATTTCCCCTGAACACCTTCAGCTTCAGCTGTTGGAGGCGTTGGATTTTCCATATTTACATCACTAGCATGAGTATCTCCTTCCATTGAATCATTTTCAAGCACTCTTGTTGTATGGTTAGAAGCAAAGCCTATAGTTTTCTCTTGAGTGTCTTCGTCTGTTGTAAGTGTTTGAGTTTTCCCTTTTACATCTTCTGCATGACCCTCATCTTGCCATGTATCTTTCCCTGGTTCGTTTGTTATATCAATGGAAGCTTTTTCCATAACATCTTTGGCTATAGATGTATCATTAGTATCTTCTTGGAAACTTTTTTTCTCGGCTTCACTTAAGTTATCTTCCTCTGAAAAATGGAAAATGAAATCAGGAGTTAAAAGTAGGAAAGGTGGTACTGTACTTAACCAAATTTTCTTCAGCATTCCAATAACATGTACCTTTGATAGCAGATGTGTTGTTATTACCCATTTCGTTGCCCATGCTCAGCTTTCCAAATCCTGCAATATAACCAATGTAAAGAGATTATGCTATAATCCCAACACAATTGATTTGCTTATAATAGAACAAGATACATCAATTAAAAAGGCTCCAAGTTCAAAATCTCAAAGAAGAACAAGGCTATGTCATACCATGATAGTGATACTGATGATGATGTTCACATGCTCTTAACTTTAGACATTTGAGGACAGCTTGATTTCTGTGACACTGCCGGTGTTTATAGCCAGTAACATGGTCTAGCTTACTCCATATTCCTCATTTTAGGTCATAAATGTTTGCCTAATTATCACACTCTTAAAGTAATTGATCATATATAAAACGTCATCTCTTTTCTTTTTCTATCTGGCATTACAAACTTAGACCATGATTGCTTCATAATCTAAGATAATGTGACCAAATAACCTTCACTTTCGGTGAGTCCATGATTATTAAGCAGTCTTAACCTATCACTGGCCTATACGCTATACATGAGTATTCTTTAAAATGTTCTTAAAAAGTATTGTTATTCAAGGAAACCATGATGCTTGGCTTAACCCTCCTAAAAAAAATTGCAAACACTGATTGAAGAGTGGGGGATTACAATTTAACAACTTATAACAAACCATCATTGTTCCTATGCTGTTTGTTGTTGAGCTTTTGGGAATACATATTCAACCTCAAAGAGCTTTCCATGTGTTTTTGAAAACTTTCCAATTGTTTTTGCTTTTCTAAAGTAAGGAGTTAAGGGTCTTGTTGCACTGTCTAAATGGACCAAAGGACCCAATAAACCAACCATATATCAGACAGGTAGCATCTGGGGACATGTCTTTTACCAATTGGCAAAGGATGAGAGCCTCATAGCCAATGTCTATTTATTTTTCCATTTGTGAAGAGAATGGTGTGATGTTCATGATTAGGATTGAGTAATTGTGTGTGTTGTTTCTTTATTTTTTTTTTACATAAAGTTCATTCTCTGTATGCAAGGTGGCTTGAGAAACAAGTACCATAATTTTTGGCATTGGAATCATCATTGTGTGCATTATTTCTCTGTACTTGCTACTTTTCTATATGATAAGAAGTTTAACAACTCACACCTTCCTCAATTGTTTAACTCTTGGAAAGGAACATACACAAAAGTTTATGGCTTTTGTCAATTGTCATCTTATTTAACTAACTTTATAACACCCTTTTAATCAAATTAATCAAACAGTTCCTTAAAAAGATGTTATTTCCCATTTTTTTCCCCTAAAATTAACCTTGAAACCTTGAAAATGGCTCCTCTATGCCTACAGAATTGAACCGGGAATTGGTGAGGAATTTGAGGAGTCGGTAGGTAGGTGTGGAAGCAAAACCAAAATTTGGCAAATTTAAGGTTGAAAAGAAGAGACAAATTATTTACTATTACTATTAGTCCTTGTTTGGACTGGGGGAATCGATTTGAGAAATAAAAAAAATGAAATTATTTAAATTAAAAGAAAAGAATAGAAAATTAAATAATTATTTTTATATTTTAATATTATTTTTAATTATTTATTATTATTAAAATAAAATATATTTTTTGTTTAATTTTATATTTTATTATTATTTTCTAATTTATTATTATAAAAATATAAATATTATTAATAATTATAATATTATTATAAATAATTTTATTTATTATTTTATTTATTAATATAATATAATAATAAATAAATAAAATATTAATATTTCTTTTATCATAATAATTTTTTAACATGTTTTATTATATTATAATATTTAATAGTATATATCAATCTTTCTTCATAAATCTTTTCAATTTTGAAGAAGAAGACATAAATTTTTCTTTATAATCTCTAATATTTTTTTCGATTTTAACAAAATCATTTTATTTCATATCCGTCTTCATAAATAAATATAAATAAATAGTATTTCCTAAAATTCAAACAAATAATATTTCTTTAAATGCAATCAGACGGTTAATCTCAATACAATTTCTTTCCTAAATATCATACCACTGTTTCAATCAGTACAGTGCAAAAATAACAGATCATAATAAATTCAATTGATTTTTTTTAATAATTTAAAAAAATCTTACTTTAGTAAGAAAGCACTTTTCACAAGTATATTTTTTATTAAATTAATCATTAAATAATAATGATTTTAGTCTTTGTAAAATAATTAGTTTTGATTTTAATCTGTGTAACAAGTGGGTTTCCGCGCGAGCTCGACTCACACAGTTCAGTTTTCAAAACCACAAACATCAGAACCCTTCTAAGGCCATGATGCGTTCCGAACTTGTGAAATCGAACACCAAAACCCTTCCAAGGCCAAAACGCCGTCGCCAACGACTCAAATCATGGCCTATTACATTCTCCCCTTTCGCTCGCTCTCTCGCTCTCGCTCTCGCTCGCATGCCCTCTCTACCTACGCCTAAGCGTCACTCTCGAAAACCTAACCCTACACACCCTGCTAAGAAACCCCAATCTTCCTCGTCTTCCCACCATCATCTCCATGTAAGACCTCTTATTCCAATCCTAATTTGTTTTCTTATACAGAAAATGTTTCTACTTCAACTTTGAACTGGTAAGATTAATCGGAATAATGTGCGTGTTGTTTAAGGGAGTTGTCCAAGAAGATTTTTCCAAACCGGAACAGTCCGAGTCCGAGTCTTCCGACGAGGACTTTGATGTAAGACCTCTTACCTAACCCTGATGTATTTTTCATTATAAACTGTTTCTAATTCAACATTAATTACTAAGATCAAGGCTTTTTGAAAAACGGTCTTGGTGGTGGGTGGGTGGCTTCCTCGCGTTCATTCATATTGTGGGAAATTATATGCAACCGGTGTAGCCACACTTGCAGTAGCAGATACTCCAAAAACTTTGACATTGTGGCTGAGAACATGGTCGCGAACCATATTTTAAAACCTGAACTAAGTTTAATTGAAATCGTTGTGTTGTTATAGGGAGTTGTTCAAGCAGATTTTTCATTTTTCGATCCCAAACCTGATGATTTTCATGGAGTGAAGACCTTGCTGCAAACCTACCTTGATGATGAAGAATGGGATTTGAGTGCCTTTGTAGACTTGATTTTGGGGCAGACCACCGTGGGGACTGTTGTTAAGATAGAGGATGATGAGGATGAAGGAATCTTTGCTCTTGTTACTGCTCTTAATTTATATAGATACAAGGTAACTCGCCTTCTCTTATGCATCAAACTTTCTTTCAATGCTTTGTGACTGGTTTAGTTTAGCAAATAGCATCAACTTTCTAAACTGTTGTAAATGTTTTTCCTAGGAGCATAGATGTATTGTGACACTCAAGGATTTTCTTCTCCATAAAGCTCGCCAAGAGAAGGGTGTTGCTGACAAGTTGAGATTGCTTTTGGGGGAGCAAGCACGTGATGTAGCTCTCCTGGTATCTCAGCGCATGATGAACCTTCCTCCCCTGCTTTTGCCACCACTATATGATGCCCTCTTTGATGAAGTGTTGTGGGCCACAGAAGATGAGGTTAGATATCGGTAGTATTACATTGTGAGGGTGTTACTATGTGTTTCTGTTTGACTGCTAGAGATGGTTTTCCTATTTAGAACTTAAATTGTTGTGTTTTGTGTTTAACAGCCAACGGAGGAGCTCCGGAATTCCTTCAAGTTTAAGCATTATATAATACTTAGCAAAATTTACATGGTATGTTTGCTGCTGTAGTGTCTCCCTTTATATTTGTAGCTTATGATAAGATAGTTTGCTTATGCTTCAATTTCATTGTTCCCTGATATTTTACTTATCTTTGGGTGTTAATACAGCTCAAGAATGCACAACTGAAAACAAAACGGAACAATGACAGTGATGAGGAAATAATATATTTAAAGCTTGAGGATGAGATATTTCATAAGGTATTGATATTTTCTGGCATCATTTTGAGTTATTTTGTTTCTGATTACTGATTATTTTCCAAATAATTTTCAGTTAAGCTCATGGTCCTTCTGCTTTCCATTGCAAACGCAGCAGGTTGCACCTCTTGAGGCAAGTTTTATGTATCTTCAATCTTAATTACCATTTTTGTGATGTTCATAGTTATTGACATGCTGAAAGTTACTTATTTTTCATCAACTTTTTAATGTAACTTAGAATACATCTATAAATCATTTGTTTACTTCTTTTGATCTTGGCAATGTGGTCTTTTTGTGTGGTTGTGATATTTATATAGATGGAGTACCATGCCCAATACTGATTAGTTAAATTAAGTTAGTTTTGTTATTCAGTTAGTTTAAGTTAGCATAAGCATATATATGGCAAATGCTAACTAGTGCCCTGATTAAGGAATTAAAAGTGGGACAACTTTATTAAAAAATATTAATGGACTCCCACCATGATTTGCAGTGCGCCTCCAGCATGATTTCCTATAAAACTTTTCTATTTATTGATTTCTTAACCAGTACCCTATTGGTACTGGTTAGAGCACTAGTTAGCAAGACCCCCCTATACCAGGGCAAGTTCCATTGGTGTGAGGCCTTATACATATCCTCACACACAACTGAAAACAGTATTGAGAGAATCAAGCGAAGGAGATGCTAAGTTCGGGGATTATATGGTACAGTGATTGTGTTTATTCTATCCCTGTAATTCCAGTGATGAAAGACGATTCCATATGGAAAATGTGTATTGATTATTGTACCCTTAATAGGGGATTATGTGGTGGATGAATTGCTTGATGAGTTGTACAGGGCTAGTTTCTTTCCAAGCTTAATTCGACGGGTTGCAGATGGAGTCTGTATATGAATAAAATTTCCAAATATTGTGAATGAAAAAACCTGCAAGGAAGCACCACCAAGTTCATTTATAAATAAATTCATTAGAGATATAAAATGCCCCTAATACTTAAATCGGAATGTGTTAGCAATGATCTATGTATGGATATGCAAAGAATGTAAATGCAACTTATTTTGGGCGGGGGTCTCATTGTATCAAAAGTTTGCTGCATGTCTGTTGTTCTTTGGTTGTTCTGAGGATCCCAGTTCTCAGATAAGATTGGATGTTAAGAAAAATAATGCTGTTATTGGTTATCATCTAAAGTGTAGTTACATTGGTTTAACAGCCAAAGCAATCATGTCAAATAAAATTTTATTTTCAATACCGTTGGATATTAAGGATTGGCTCATGTCTCTTCACTGCTACATTATTAGCACGTGGGCTATAAATCACTTTAAACTTTAATTTGCTCACTTTAATTTTGAATGAATAAGGCTCTATACATTACATTTAAGGATTAGATGGGGACTAAAAATTTAAAATTATTAACGTGGAAGGCAAACAATTATTTTTAATTCATTTTTAATTTAAGGCGTAATGTAATAATTATGAGTTTTGTCATCTTGCTAAATTTTGATGTTGTCGAAGTGGATAGCATTTTCTCTTATCAACTATCTGAACAATATATTCTTCTTGCTTGTTACAGCTTAAGAAGTACAGGCCAATGGGATTAATCATGGCTGTTGAAGCAGACAAAATTCCAAAATTTCGTCAAGACTTAGCTTCTTTAATAAAAGAAACCTGAAGGCATCCAGAAGGTTCCTGAGTAATTTATTATATACGAATATATATTATGCATTGCAAGGGTTTGAGCTGCCGAATTTTGAAATATGTTTTTCATTATCAATGACCCTTTTGTTCTGAAATGACTGTGGGCAGGATACTAAAGACAACTGCAAAATAGTGTGCTCCAGGGAACCTATTTCAATGACTATGAATACCATTCTTCATTCCAAATTTGGTTGACTGATCTAGCCGGAAGGATACTACTATTCTACCAGAAACTTACACACACACACACACTTTAGTTAACATGAATCTGGTTTCTATTTGTGTTAAAATAGTAAACTGAAAATTGAGTTAGTTTTTTATAATTCAATTATTTTAATGAGTTGTGAAATTATAGCGATGAAATATATGATCAAGAATAAGTGTTTAAGAGGATTCCTCCTGATATATATAATAAAACAAAAAAAAAATATCTTCGGAAACTGTTATCACAAACAACAAATGAGAGAAAGTAGTTATTTTAAAATAAATTAATATTGTATAATATAATTTGAATTAAATTTACAAAGCATTACATAATTTTCATCAAAATGTGGATGAAGACATTTAATCATTCTATTCAAATTTGAAATTTAATACTAATACTTATTTAAATATATTTTCAATTCTGTTGTTATTAGAGATATACACTCAATTTAAAATAGAAAAAATTTAGATATCTCATCCATATATATTATAACGTAACATTTATACTATACTCAACTTTATTAATTTTACCTCTCTAAATACTTTCTATTTCAAAATATATCATAATCATATCTCATCAAATCATAATCAATTATACAAGAATGCATTAACCATGGTTTTTACTCATGAGTGTGTTTGTTAACCAATTATTATAACAATATAAACTCTCATTAACAATTGCCAAAAAGTATCAACACTATTTTCTGAAATGCATTGTCATGGCAAGTTACTGAATCTATTAGAAGCATTGACAAGGATTCGAAAGTTAATAAATGACATGGAAATTTTCTAACAATTTCAACAGGTTTCTGACATGGAGCAATTTTTATAAATGAAAACTTTTTTATTTATTTTTTGTTTTATCATTACAAATATAATTTTCAAATTAATTATCTTTCTAATAATTTGGAGCTACTAAAATGGATCATCAATCCAATTTGACAAGTCTAAGTAAAAAAAAAAAACACACACACACGTGACGAGGGTCTACTAATTTGACAAATCATTTTGACTCAATTCAGAAGATAATTAAAAAATTATAAATAATTAAAAATTCAAAAAATTAAATATTAAAAATGTATTTTAAAATTTATATAATATAAATAAAATTAATTTTAATTTATATATAATTATTTAAAATATAAATTTTATCATTTATTAAAAAGAGTGAAATAAACAGGAGAGAAAATCTTGAAATAATATGCAAAAAGAATTTGAAAATAGATAATTTAAAAAATAAAATAAATTTAAAAATATATATTATCCGGGTGCAGAAGATGGTGTGTGGGTAACAACTACAAGGGAGTGTGAAGAGATAACAAACGCAGAGGCAATGGCAATGGCAATGGCAAGTTCAGCAAATTGTGCACCATCGTTTAGGAAAAGCTTCGGTGTCAATAAACCATGTACCAATCTTCTTCTCTTCCTTCGTTTTTTCCTTTTTCATCTTATCATCTTTCTCTCTCTGTTTCTGTCTGTATTTGTGAAATCAATGGTTTTCATTTTCATTTTCATTTTCAGCGGATCTTGGCTTCGTCACCTCTCAGTTGAGCGGCCTCAGAATCTGCTGTCCCAAATTTCCCAACCCGCCCCTCACAGCTTCCTCCCCATTCCCCGCACCTCTCCCCATCGTTGCCAGTACGCAATTCCCTCTATTTCTCCATTTCTCTAACTTTTGCTCAATTCGTTAACCCTAACATTCATGTGGCTTCCTATTCACCTTTTCAACAACTTAGCTTCCAATTAGTAATTAATTAGGTTCGCTCTAGATGTATAGCCAGTTGGAAGTTTTGTTCAAACAATGTTTTTTTTTTTTTTTTTAATTATCTTTACCGGTATACTTGCTCCATACCCAAATTACTCCATCTCAAAATCACCGTAGTTTTAGTCTTAAAAAATTCAAAATTAGTCTATCTTCTCACTATTTAATGAAATATTAATTTTTTCTTTTTAATTTGTCCCTTATAATTATATTAATATTTGCATTTGTAGTCTACAAAAGGAATGTATTGCTTGAGAGAGGGAGGTTATTTTAGTAAAATTATTTGAATAAAAATTATTTACTATATGTGACTGTAGGTATTTTAGGATAAGGATTGTAAAGGTAATACCAATTTTTAGTATCCATTTCCGAGCTCATTTACTCTTTAAACTCAAATACTACTTATGTACAGTAGACTAGTAGTGATGCATTATAAATTAGTTGAACAAAATAAACTGATACTCCATGTGGTTTCTTTAAAAAATTCATTCCATATCTCTGCCTTTTAACTTACTGGGGAGTATATGGTGTAATGTATTTCTTTAAGTGTTGGAAAAACCGTACCCAGCTAAGTTGCGACTCTTTGGAGTTCCGAAATTGCAACTTCAAGAGTGATGGTTTATCAGCTAGTGATAGATATGGTTAAAATAAAGTATCTAAGTAGGGCAAAAACTTCACTTTGCAAACCAGTATTATAGAGTTAATTAGATCCAAACTCAAATTATAAGATTAAGAAATAGAGTATCAGTGTAATATATTTCAAACAATTAAGGGACTATATGGTATAATGTATTTCTGAGGTAATAGATTATCAGTATAGTGTAGTATATTTCTAACAATTAAGAGTGTCAATATATTCTGATTCTTGCCGTTAGTAAAACTATTATTTTTTTTCTGTGTTCTCTGATGATTTCAGAACATTATACCACAAACAGTGAAAACATTTTTTATGGGTTTCATTGTTTCTTAATTT
The DNA here is from genome assembly GCA_016859785.1 of Macrotyloma uniflorum. Classification (NCBI taxonomy): domain Eukaryota; kingdom Viridiplantae; phylum Streptophyta; class Magnoliopsida; order Fabales; family Fabaceae; genus Macrotyloma; species Macrotyloma uniflorum. Next base: position 186,716 of record BDMB01000012.1, read on the forward strand.
CGCTATTCTTTACATTTTTTATTTTAAATTGAAAATAGAAAATAGAAAATATTTTCCAAACCAAACTTCAAGAGAACTTGCATAACTAACAATTTGCTAATACTGATACTTGTTGATGTGAATCATCTTCTCTATCATTATTGTGTGAGACGTAATGCCATTTATAAAGTATCATACTTCAATTTGTTTCACTTATCCATATCTAATATGATATTCTAGGATATTTCACTAGTACTTATCGATGAAGTATCCAAATCTATGAAACATCAATTCTTTTATTTGTTTCAGGTATATGATCTGATACCTTTGGAAACTTCACTGATATATAATGGTGAAATATCCATGTTTTTAAAACATTTAATTTCTAATAAAACTATAAAAAAAAATAGAAACATTGTCTCCTCATAGATTAAAAATTGAAATTGTTTTCTTTATGAATTATTTTTAAAAAATAATGAGATTGATAGTGTTATTCCTATATATAAATTATAGAAAGTAATTTATGATGACAATGATTTATAGTTTTTTTTTTTTTTATTTCAGTTTTGTCCAATAAATGTGTTTTTTTAATTTCGATTTGCACAATTGTATTTATATATTTATTATGTAGTATAAATTTGTAAATATGTATTACATACACCATATCTTGTTATTTTTAAAATAAAATATTCAATCGCATACCATATGGGTGCTTCATAGACTGCAATAATTGTCATTATATTAATTGTTATTTTTGGGGTGAGATATATGTGTAAAGGGGTAGATGTCTATTTTGTTTTGCTTGCGGATTACATTTTATACATGTCCATGGTGTGCATGTTTTGGCGGGTCACACCTTGTGAATCATTTGTCTGTAAGATTGAAAATATTTTGTTTTGCTGATTCAAAAAAATAAAAATAAACTAGTAGGTTGGTGATTGATTCTTCTAATGCTGCGATTTTATTGTATATTCAGAGAGAGTGTGTCCCTTCACTGGAAAGAAATCAAACAGAGCCAACAAAGTGTCATTTTCAAACCATAAGACAAAGAAACTGCAGTTTGTGAATCTTCAGTACAAGAGAATTTGGTGGGAAGCGGGGAAGCGCTATGTAAAGCTTCGTTTGTCAACTAAGGCATTGAAAACCATAGAGAAGAATGGACTTGATGCAGTTGCAAAGAAGGCTGGCATTGATCTCAGGAAGAAATAAGAGTACCTAATTATGGTTTGTAACAGGGTGGAAGAATACATTCATGTTCCTTAGATTTTTCTTCTCCGTATATTATTTTTCAGAAGCAAGTTGTGTTGTTTGTAGAGAAACAAAATCATGTGACTCATAGGCTATGAATCTCACTAATGGATATCTCTTTGACCTCATGCAGCTTATAATGGCCATGGATATCATAGAATCATAAGTAGCTTGATCAATGTGAATTATCCTACTAAATTGGTTTTTTGATATATTTTGAATTGTAGTCACCACAACCACAAAAGCTGTTGCCAGAGTCACTGACTTTGGCCGAGTATGGCAATCCCCATGCAATGAAGAAAATAGAGTGAATGACTATGAAAGGTATTACATTTATCATCTTCTTACCTGTCAAGTATATAGAGATGTTATATAATTAGTGTCATAATTAAAAATAAGAAAATTTTTGGTTTGATAATCACAATTAGTTTTGTAATTCTTTAAGCCAGGAAAAGAACAAAGAGTGTTTGTTTCAAGGTATAATTTTTCATCGTCAGAAATAGCATTTAAGAAATATTATACCTAGAAATGTTATTTTTGTTATATGTCTACTTGGATTTAGTAATTAGAAAACAATTAAAATTTTAATTAATAAAAAATTGAAAATAAAGGTTAAAAAAATGAGGGAGAATATGAGATATACACTCTTTTCCAGAAGAATAGAAGTTATCTAAAACATAAAACGTGACTTTTATGGAAATAGAGCATACTTGGAAATATTTTGGTTGACTTTCCGTTTTTTTATTACTTTGAAGGAATGTTTATTCTCCTCTTTATATTCCTGAAAATGAAAAAATATTATGTGAAATAAAGGTTCCTTAAAAACATTATAGGAGAATTCGAAATTATAGTACATAACGGGTGGTTTGGTTAGATTCAAAATCACACTCCTTTTCTTCATACGGTGTGTAACTTTTCAAAGTTCAGTTGTTGGATCTTCAGAGGTCAGTACGCTATCTGAATATCCTCAGCTCCATCTGTTGGACACATTTGATTTCTATATTTAGATCATTTTCATGAGAATCTCCTTCCGATGAATCATTTTCTAGCATGGTTGTTTTCTCCTGAGCATCTTCGGCTTCATTTATTGAAATCGTTGGGTTTTCCCTTTAACATCTGCATGACCATCTTGGGGTGTATCTTTTCTAATTTCAATTGTTACATCATTAGAAACTTTTTTCTAACATCTTTGCCTTTGGATGTTGATATATTCCGATTTTCTATCTTGACATTGTATGACAAACTGTCATTTGACAGATTTTGCAGTAAAAAAAATATATAATGAGAATAATTTCAGAAAACACCAATAAGGACAATACATAGCAAAAAATAAAGATGACAAACAGATTCCAACTTCATGGTATCCGCAAAGAGAGAAAGGAAGGACAACAATACCTAGTACAAAGTAGTGATGACAACTATACACAGATTTTATGGTTTTGACAGAAAAAATATGGATGATAAGAAAGAGAACAAATTGCTAAATGAGTTTTGTGTTTAAGTATGGTATTTACTTATAAAATTTTATGAGAAATGGTGCAAGTATGGGGATGTTATTACCCATCCCTTTCCATACACCAGAAAAAAAGTTATATATTACACTACAACCCTCAAAATTTTCAAATAATTACAACTGAAATTGTATTTGTATTTCTTATCTCAAAATTGATAACCCAAGTCATCACTCTTATCTAACATCCTCGTTTCATGGCTAGGGGTTCTTTGCTTTGTAATTTGAGAATATTCCTCAGGCTTCCTTGCTTTAAGAACAACAAAAAGCTAGGAATAAAGCCAGGATATGAAACTTGCCTCAGGATTCTTTGCTTCATATTAGATTGCCATTCTTCTAACTTTCCAGTACAAAGGAGAAAAGTTTTTGGAAATGGAAAATCATTTGTGGCATTGTAATCCTTCATGTGCAGAAGGAGACGATTTTTGAAAGGTTATTGGAGCAGGAGATTTTAACTGGTGGCAGTGAATTCATATATTGGCATTGCCTTCACATCTTTGTTCAACAATTTCATATACAGTTCACCAATATCAATCACTCCACTGCAGTGGGCTTCAAGTAATTTCATATATATCATACTTAAGTTACACAAAGCAGGTTTGCAAATACATAATCTAATTCAGTTTTAAATTTTGATTTAATCATAAATCATCATACATAATATGTTTCAATAAAAAATCATATATAATATGTTTATTGACATAATATATTTTAAATCTCTATATCTATCTATCTATATATATATTCGTGAAACTCTATTATCTATACATTTTTCTATCTCTCTTTTTTGTTTTGGTCAACAGTACATCAGGATGCAAGCCACAAAAGGTCCACAAGCATTTTTTTAGTATGCTTACACACACATGGTAATTACTAATTTAAGTGTATAAAGTTTGAGCTTGTTTCTTCAATAAAACAAATCAATTTGATTGAATATTTAGTAAGTTAAACTCAAAATGTTTACGGCCATATGTACATGAATGATAAGTTTCAAAATTGTTAAATTCGACGCCTTTATTTTTCATATAAACGGTTATCTCTTCTTATTTGATCCTTCATACTCCTTTAGTTAGCTTCTTCATATACAAAACACAGATTATCCATATTCAATGTTAAAGATGATAAGCCCAAAAAAAGTGTTCAATGTGATTAAATTTTTAGTTAATAAACAAATATTTTAAATATATACTAATTAACATTTTAAAGAATATTTGGTTCAAATTTTTAAAGGGAAAAAATTATTTCATATTTATAATTTTATTTAATGATGTATGGCAGTCTTCTTTATGAATGAAATATTCTTTTTAAAATGTTTAAGAATTACCCTTCACACATTTATTTCATATGAACAAACTTGACAATATTCCCATTTTTCATAAGTAAAAAATATCGAATATTTTATTAAAATATTAATTTTAAAAATATCATATTTTCTAATATTAGTTTGCATAAATAGTAATAATTTGTATTTTAACCAAATGGTTTAATATTTGAATCATGTATAGAGTAAAACAAAAACAAGAATTAGTTGCTCAAAAGATAAAAATATTTTTTTGAATTCTCTCAAACTTTAATTTGAACTACAATTTCATTAAATATAACCATGTTTTATCCAATACACCCCACTTATTATTTCTTCGTTTTGTGCATTAGAAAACTCCAATCCAAACACATTTAATATTTTGTACACCTTAAATTCAAATAAAACGAATCAATCACAGAAAAAGTAAATGTATAACTTAGCCTAATTTTCTTAGTAGGTCTAAATATAAACCAATCAATGAACTCATGAATTGCAATACACAGATACAAGATAACAGTCTCTAAAGCAAAGTTGCAAAATGAAAACTTTTAGTTTATCAGACCACCCCAGAACCTTTAGCTTTTCTCAGACTACATTACAACAACCTTATTGTTCATTACATGACACTTTTTTCCATGCATATTTCTGTCCCCTAATCTCATCATTGTTCCAAATAATTTTGAACTTTGATAGAGAGTGACAAAATCAAGAGGCCCTTCTCACCAAAATTCACTGGAAAGCCAAAAGAACAAAATGCAACATATATGCATAGACAAGAAGAAAAACTGATTCAGACAAAGATTGTTTTATTGGTCTTTGGTCACCTCATTCATTGGGATTTGAATCTTATTAAAGAAGTAAAAACATGTTTGTATATACCTCTGTTTTAAATTACTTCACAATAACTTTTTTCCTTAAATGCTGGCTGATTTAGGGGACTAGTGCACACTCATTGTTTATATCATTGTCAATACATGAAATTTTCCCTAAAGTAATCACTTATTTTTTTCACTTTGGGTTTTTGACAGGGAAGTTAAGAAATCACAATGGTACACTTTTAATACAATCATGCCATAGGAACCATGGATATACGAAATTCTACACCAAAAGAAGAAAGAAAAAGAAATAAAAAGTTTTGATTCAAAGGGTAAAAAGTTGGGCTTTTATGTGGAATGAACAGTTGCAGGCATAATAAAGAAAAAAAGAATGAATTTGGATTTAAAATGTCTCCTTTTCTCTTAGCCAGCAGCCTTGGCTTTGCTGCTCATAGGCCCATGACCAGCTCAAGCCTTTTGTCAGCTCCAATAAAGGCATAAAGTGGACACTAAAGCAATTGCAAAAGTTTGGGGCACTTTCAATGAAAATCATGTCACAATTTTATTCTTTTTTCACTTTTCTTTAAATCATTAACATCATCTCCATTATTGTTTTGGAACCAAGCTAGTAAATTTAAAGTAACATTAGTAACACACTTCACAATTTTAATTTGAGATATCGAAATCAGAATTTTATAGATGTTTTTAGTCCTTCAAATTTAAGTATTTAAGGGTTAAAAAAATACTTATCCCAAATTTTAGTGATTAAAACATAATTAACCTAATAAAAAAGTGTTTTTAAAATCTGGGTTTTAATTGATACATTAATTAATTTTATTTATAAAAAATTAATTTCATTTTCTTTTCTTGTTTTTCTCTTTCACGAAGAATTTTTAGGGTATATATATAATTTTCTTTATGCAGACATTACAATTTTTTTTTAATTTTTTTTTCTTAATTTGTGTTTGCCAACAAAATAAACTATGGATTTTGGTCTTGGTAGCCCAAAACACTGTACGGAACATGGAACGTATGGCCCCTGCAAAAAGTTTAATAGGCCCATGGACTTTAGGACAGTTGTGGGGCCCAAATCAAACACATAAAAGACAAATCAATTTCTTTTTCTCTCTTTGAGCCTGTCCCACTTTCTCTTTTTTTTTTTCCAAAAAAGTCACTGTGGGGCTTGGGCTTGGAGATTAGTAGATGATAACCTCATAAACAATAAATCATTTACTAATGAGTAAAGTAGATAATAGAAAAAGGTAATAGCAAAATAATATTCAATAAAATTGTATTTTCAAAACTCAAGATAATAATCAAGTTAAAATAACTAAGTGTTAATTAATCATTGTAGGTTATCATAATAATTGATTATAAAAAATTAGCTATCATAATCATAATTAAATAGTTATACATTAAAATGAGAAGCAAAAGAAATATGGAAGATCCATCATACACAAAAAAAAATATTATAAGTCTAACTCATTCTCAAAACTAATTCAAAAGATAAAGTTTACATTTCAGTTATATATTATAATTCAACTTATTTAGTTCAAGGTTTATACTTCACTTATATATTATAATTCCACCTATTTTTAATTAATATGAGATTTTTCTAATAATTTATTTTTAACTAAAATGGAATAATTTATTTTTAACTAAAATGGAAGAACATAAATGGTATGCATATGTGTGGTTAGAAAGGTAGAAAGAGAGAATGATTGAATAAAGTTAGAGGAAAACATTTCGAATTGGACCAAAATATGATCTCTTTCTTTTATAAGCTTCTTCTCAACAAAACTTTCATAACCTTTCCTTTTAACCTTCACACTCAACTTTCATATTAAACAAACAAAAAAAGGTGCTTTTGTTTCTCAGTGAATCACTGAGTGGGTCATCCATGCATGCTATGTCTTCATGCTACACTCATAGCACAGTGACCACCATATCCTTTTCATGGGGCATACTTCTGCACAACACCATTCAAATATCTTCTTATCCACCATTAACATTTACACCTTCTCCATTAAATAGCCTCATCAACAACAAAAGGGTCTTAAGAACAATCACTGTTAATATAAATGATAAACAAAACAATCGTACAAGTCTCAAGAAAATTTCAAAAAATATCTTGCAGAATATAGACAGGGAAGTACAAACTAGTCAATGTTGTTTTGGACAGATTCCCAATGAGTACCTCGAAAAAACTGATAAAAAGAATACATTTTTTCTGTAAAACCATATCAAATCTTTCATAGATGGATCTCTACAACATAAATTAATAATAATAAGAATGGTGGAATGAAAAAAATTTAGAATATATTGGGATTGGGAAGTGTTGTGGGTGTAGAAGATAGGGAAGAAGGGAAAAGGAGCCCACCAGAAAAAGCACTTTCCTTTGCATTGTTTGGGAATTCCCACTATTCATTCATTCATTCATTGATTCATTCCAATTATCATCTTCTCTCTCTCAAACACACCACATGCCCCACTTTTCTCCACAATCACCACCACACTCATCATAAACCATTCATCTTCATATTTACATTTTTAATCACTTCATACCAAATTAAGTTTCTCTCTCTGCATCACTTCTGTGGAAGGTAATGATTTGCTGCAATAAATGTATTGTGGAATCATGTGAGCATGCAACCCAAACCATCTAATAAGACATCATTATGTTGGTTAATAGGACAATTATGGTCCTCACAAACCACTGCTCTAAATCTTCTTCTACTCAATATCCATATCCCTTCTTACTCTTTCTTCTTTTTTCTCATTTAAATACTATTTTGTTTGAGTTATGGGACTGAAAATTGCAAATTGCAATCACTGGTCCCAAGCACCATACTCAGTGGTCAAAGATACAATCTGCTCTACTGAATTCTCATAGTTTTTCACCTTCAAAATGTTATCTTTCTGTTTCTCTTTTTCTTCCACTCTCTTTCTGGTTTTCAAACATTTCATGATAACAAATTCAGATTACAGAATCTAGTGGCACAAGGTAAAAAGAAAAAGTAAATTAATGGTGGTTTTAAGTGGAGTGGAAATAACTCACTTTCAATAAGTTATATTGTTAATATGTCAGCTAGATTTGATGATTTGAGGTGATATTTAACTGTTGTAATAAATACAACAGTTCTTGGTTGATTTTGATTTGAATTTTAGAGACTAAAGCTTGAATTGAAGTATGAAAAATCATTGGAAGTTGGAAAACACTTATTGAAAAAGTTAAAAGTGAGGGAAGGCTAAGAAGAAACAAGAAATTAAAAGAGCACAAAGGGTGTTGTGGAGTGAATCATTAACCCTGTCAAAGTGGTCCAAAGAACACCACAACCAAAATTTCTGGTTTTTATTCCTTTGATCCTTCTTCATAAAAGATAATTTGCAAAGTCTGATTTACAAACAAGGTTAACTTCTTAATGATTTTGTTTACTAGAGCAATTTTATACATTTTAAAAGCACATATTACATTAAATTTGATGTGTATTAGTGAAAAATAAACAAATTTACATCAACATAAAATGTAAAATTTATGGATATGATATATAGGATAAGGATTTTAAATCTAGCTATGGATTTTGAGCTAAATTTTTGTAATAAAAAAAATTGAAGAATGATATAATAGTTAGTTTGCTTTATAAATTTCGTTTGATTAGTTGGATAGGGAATGGAGGGATTTACTTATTTATTTTAAGAATAAAAATAAGAGTTGGATTTTTTTTTTAATTTTTTTTTATCATTCATTTTAACTATTAAATTAAAAAAATAAATATTATTTAAGATTACAAGAGAATATTAACTTTTTGCAATTAATATTTATATATTTCTACTCTTTATATTTTTTTTATCTTGAAATCATTAAATTTCTATATATTACAAATTACAAATATTATTTTCATTACTCTAAATTATCTAACTTTCTTTCTTTATTTTTTTTATTTTATAAATTTAACTTTAAATAAGAATTGAGTAAAAAAAATTAATTTTCTCCTAGAATATATAATTAATAAATTAACTACAGCACTAATAAATTAACAATATTACTACTAAACTAACATATATTATTTTTAAGTAAAAAACTCTACCAAATAAAAATATTAAAGTCTCCATGTAAACATAAATTTTAAAAAACACAAAAAATTATAAAAAAACTTTCACATAATACCTTATAATCTTTAAAAAAAGAAACTAAAAAAAATAAGTAAAATAAAATAAAATAATTTAACTCTTTATTTATATATATTTTAAAATTTTAATTAAATAAAATTACATCCTTCATTAAAATAAATTTGACAAATCTATAATTATATAAATCTTGCTCTTAAAAGTATCTTTTATATTAAGCATCAATCTACTACAAGTTTAGACCAAACAAAATAAATCATATTAAAATACATATAAAAAGAAAAAAAAGATATAAATTATATGTATAAATGAGAGTTTGAGCAGTGAATCGAGGCTTGATATTGTTTTCTGCTTTTGATAATCTCAAATTTTTAGTTATAATTATTAATTTAGGAAAAATAGAAAATAATAATTGAGATGAAAGTGGAATGGAAGAAAATAAAAATAAAAAAAATTGAAAAGTGTTATTTGGGTCAAGAAGTAATGATCAATGATCACAACCACGTTTCCAATATGCATGCAACCTTCCAAATTACAATCATATCATTTCTGCATTATCTCCAGCTCCATTATCATCATTTTCAAAAATATTACTAAATTTTAATTATAGGATAATTTTTTTTCTTCATATTTTTCATATTTTTTTATTTATTTTAAAATTAAAAATAATTTATATTATAAAAAGTATTATAAAGAATGAATGAGACCTATGATTGTCACTAGTGACATTAGCTTTTGTCTCTCTCACACGCACACCCCATCATCCAATCATTACCATTACCCGGAGGAACACTGCACCCCCACCCAACCACATTCCACCGGACCCCTCAAATCCTCATCAATCTAATCATCTTAACTCATCAACACTGCAAAACCCGGTCCCACAGGACGGTGCCGTGAACCGAGAAGCACTGGATCATAACAGAAGACTCCAAATAAAAAAGAGAGTAACATAACAGTTGGAAAGTGGACCCCACCGAATGGCGAAAACCATTGAATCGACCGTTACGAGGCTCACCAAGCAAAGCGTAAGTGGATGATGGGCAGTGAAGAAAGTTCAGATTTTTGCGACATTTGCATTGGGAAGAGGGAACCATTTTTTCTATCAAATTTTATATTTCATAATAATTTTTTTAGTCTTAAGTTTTAATCAATATTTTTTTTTAATCTATCCTTTTAAATATTTACGATAAATAAAAACAATGAGATTATTTTAGTAAAATTATTTTAATATTTAATATATTTAAATTTAATTAGGTGTTAAACTTTTATGATATGCATATGGATAGACATGCTCAACTATTTTCTTGAAAAATTAAAGATTGGTTATTTATTTTAAAAATGAAAAAAAAAAAGAAACAAAGCATACATAATAACATTGCAGAAACCTGCAAGAGAGAGGACTGCAAGTTCGAATTATTCTTCTTCCTTGTATCATTGCTTTTATAATCCTCAGTACCTCTTTTGGACTCATTACTCTCTCTCTCTCTTCACCTTTCACCATTTTTTAATCTCTCTCTCTCTCTCTTTCTCTAGCTTCTGCTGCTACAACAACAAGGGGTGTAATGTAATGTAGGAGAGAGAAGAAGAAGTAAGAGAAACACAAGAAGGAAGGCAGAGCCTTTTTTTTTACACGTGATAAAGAAAACACCAAAAGCTCTTTTGCATGCGTGTATAAGATTCATCACCACCACCATCGTCTTCTTCTCCCTTTATCTTCCGTTTTCCCTTCTCCCTCTTTCTAAATTCTCAATCTTTTCCAACACCCCCACTTTAGTTTTCACGTGGTTACTACTTGGCTGGTCAGCCATAAGGTGTTCTTTGCTAACCAAGAGAAAGAGGGTGAGTTCAAGTTGTATTTTTTCTCTCTCCCTTTTTCATTCTCATGGTTTGGTCGGTTGGTGGGTTTTCATTTTCGGTTTTGACTTTGTTTAGACTTCAAGGCATTTGTTAGAGAAAGCATTTTGTTATGTACCATAGCCTTTGCGTTACATTTTTTTGTTTTGTTTATATTTATTTATTTTTTTCTGTCTGCAAATCTTCTAGACAGTGATTTTTCTACCCTTTTCAATGTTTATTCTCTTCACTTAGGATGGTATGTTCTTGATTTTTGTTTTCTTCTGGTTGTTTTATTCTTTACTCTAAGGCAGTCCTTACAGGTTTGTTTCAAACCTGCACAGTCAATTTTTTATTCCAATGTTTTTGTTTGTTTATTTATTCAAGTGTTTTTGGTGAGGTTTTCAGTTTTTGGTAGGAGGAGACAAGTCTTAGGTGTTGGTTTTGTCTTCTGGGTATTTTTCATTTTGCGGGATTTTCATGTATATGTCTAATATCATTTTATTATAATCAGTGTTTCTCTTCCTTACACACTGATTAGTTTCTTTTTTTCTTGCTACGTTAGTTTGTGATATTTCGTGAGTGTGACAAAGACTTCATAACCGAGCTCCAAATTTGCATTGGGATTTCCTTTGAAGCAAAAGGGCAGAAGAAAATGTTGTCAAAATTTGTTTTTTATTTTTACTTTTTTTTTTTTTGTCTTACTTAGCTATATGGTTCTACCAACTCACCTTTTTTGGGTTTGCTTGCTGAAACAAGGGTGGTTTGTTGGATTTTTAAGTTTTGCAAAGGAATAGTAATAATGTTTGTATCCTTAAACAATGCCTGTACTTTACAGTTTTCACAGCATACCATTACCATATTTTACTTTATGCATTAGTCCGCTGAGAACACAACTCGAAATAATTAAGTTTTACTTTTTGGGTTCTTACTTTACAGCAATTACTACTCATTGATTTTCCATCTTTGTTTGTTTGTTCCTGGCTGAAGCAATTGGCACTGTTTTGCTGTTATAAGCAAAGACTAAACGTCAAAAATTGGTCATCTTTGACAAAGTGTGCTTCTTCTTTTGTGTATCCATTGGCCAGCACTCAGCACAAAAGGTGAACATGCCAGTGAGACAGATGAGGGAGAGCTCAGAACAACACCTTGTGATCAAGCCCCATTTGCAGAACCCCATGAATGGAGCCAAGAAGGTTTCTAGAGCTGTTCAAAATGGCAAAGGTCCACCACCACTGCCACAAGAACCCCACAACCAAACTCCACCTCATGCAAGGAACAAGGGGAGAAGAAGGAGCAGAGGTGGCAGAAAATGTGACCAAGGAGATGTTTTGATGAGACCTATAGTGACAAGTGCTGTTGAAAATGGAAGCACCATCTGTGGTGAAATAGAGATGGGATACCCTACATCAAGCAAGTCTTTGAGCTTTGCTCCTAGGCCTGGCTATGGACAAGTTGGGACAAAGTGCATTGTGAAGGCTAACCATTTCTTTGCAGAGTTACCAGACAAGGACTTGAACCAGTATGATGTAAGCTCCTTTTGCTTGCTTGGTCTCTATCACTCTACTGTAGCCTTCTGAAAGAAAAATTAAGTTGGGGTTTTGTGAGTGACTCACACAATTACTGTGCCCATTTTTGGAAGTATTTAAAGCTCTTCCTGTGATTCTCTCTTTTATGTGCTGTTCAATTGCAGAAGGATCTGAATGGAGTTTTATTTTTGCTGTCCTTTTCGTAGTTGTAACATTTATGACTCCTTAAATTTGGTCTGAAGTTTTGTTCTTTTTGCTTGTTGCCTTTGCCGTGTTTTGTAGGTCAGTATTACCCCTGAAGTGTCTTCCAAAGCTGTGAACAGGTCCATAATAGCAGAACTCGTGAGATTGTATAAAGAGTCTGACCTTGGGATGAGGCTTCCAGCATATGATGGCAGAAAAAGTCTGTACACTGCAGGGCCACTTCCCTTTTCCTGGAGAGAGTTTAAGATAAAGGTTGTGGATGATGAGGATGGAATAAATGGCCCCAAGTAAGATTTATTGCATATATACAGTTTAAAACTACTGAACATATACATAATAATCTTATACTTTTATCTGGCTTTGAAACAGAAACATGATGAACTATATGTGTGTGTACCTACTATATGCATTTGAATTAAATTCAATATCCAAACCAACTGACACTTGCCTTATTTTCAGAAGGGAAAGAGAATATAGAGTGGTGATCAAGTTTGTTGCTAGGGCAAATTTACATCACCTGGGCCAGTTTCTAGCTGGTAAACGTGCTGATGCTCCACAAGAGGCACTCCAAATTCTTGACATTGTATTAAGAGAGTTATCATCTAAGAGGTAGTTTTCCCAAATAATTGAGAGAAAATGTGAATCTTTAAGTTCTTGTTTTTTTCTCACAAAATCTTCTTTTTCTATAGGTTCTGCCCAATTGGGAGATCCTTCTTTTCACCTGATATCAGAACACCACAACGGCTTGGGGAAGGTCTGGAGTCGTGGTGTGGATTTTACCAAAGCATAAGGCCTACTCAGATGGGTCTTTCTCTCAATATTGGTATATTACTCACCATAGATATCATTTGCTGAGAAAAATACTGTTTTTAACTTTAATATCTGTTATACTCTTATTGCATTTCATAGATATGGCTTCTGCTGCGTTCATCGAACCTCTTCCTGTTGTGGAATATGTTGGCCAGCTATTAGGAAAAGATATCCTGTCGAGGCAATTGTCTGATGCCGATCGCATTAAAGTACTCATATGAACAAAGCTGCTTAGTTCATTTTTTGTATAGTATTAATTACTGTAAAACTTACAGAGATATTTTAAGATGTCTAACAGATTAAGAAAGCCCTTAGAGGAGTTAAAGTTGAAGTAACCCACAGAGGGAGTGTTAGAAGAAAGTACCGAGTTTCCGGTTTGACTTCTCAACCGACCAGAGAACTCGTGTAAGTAATAATTCTGCTTGTATAATATTTTAATGTATACAGTAACTCTTGTTGTGCGCTAGTTCAAAGAAGTTGAACTTGTTGTGCACTTAATGTATACAATTAAGTGATGAAGGTGTATCTCCTTAGGTTTCCCGTTGATGAGAACTCAACTATGAAGTCAGTAGTTGAGTATTTCCAAGAGATGTATGGTTTCACAATTAAATATACTCACCTTCCTTGTCTTCAAGTTGGAAATCAAAAGAAAGCAAATTATTTACCTATGGAGGTAAGGGGAATTCCCGGTAATTGACATAGCTACTCTTCTTTCTAGTAATTATTCGATTATCCTTACTTGCTTCTTGTGCCTCAGGCCTGCAAAATTGTTGAGGGACAACGATATACAAAAAGGTTGAATGAGAAGCAAATCACTGCTCTCCTTAAAGTTACTTGTCAAAGACCTTGTGATCGAGAAAATGACATTTTGCGGGTATTTTGTTGGTTTTCAATTGATTAATATTTTGTTCCAAGCTTTCTGGATATAAAATAAGCTAACATTCATTATTGTCCTCTCATAATTTAGAAAAATGGAATATTTGCACCTCTGCTTATATTTGGTTTCAGAGCTATCATTTATGTTGTTAACTTTCATTATTCCTTCCAAAAAGTTTACCTGGCAAAATTATGTTCTCGCCCTTGTTTGTGTCTCTTACAACTAGAAAGTCAGAATAGTATAAAAATTGCATGACTAGAATATGATTCAAATAACGTAGAAATTGGAACATGCAAATGATGTTTCAAACTTCAAAGCACGTGACTGTTCTTGTAGACAAATATATCCTACTAAATAAGTGAAGTTGAATAAGGAAAAATGCATTCAACTATGACATTTATATCTCAACAAAAAAATAATATATATCCATGATATATTCTAGAAGCTAAACTATAAAGTTGGGCCGTCATATTAACGAGTCAGTTTTGCTCCATGCAGACCATTCAGCACAATGCTTATGATGAAGATCCTTATGCAAAGGAATTTGGGATTAAAATAAGTGAAAAGCTAGCTTCAGTAGAAGCACGAATTCTCCCTGCCCCATGGGTAATGTGCTTCTCTACCAAAAGATGCAATATAAAACATGACTAATTCTTATGCGATCTTCATTGATATCTAGTATTTGTCTGCAGCTTAAATATCATGAAAGTGGGAAAGAAAAGAATTGTTTACCCCAAGTTGGTCAATGGAATATGATGAACAAGGTATTGTTTTCATGATGAATGTCTATATTATCACGAAGAACATTGATATTACAATTGTCTGTGTTCAAGCAGCTGTGAAATGCAAGTATTATTTAACCTTTGTTTTCGAATGATACAGAAAATGATAAATGGGATGACTGTCAGCCGGTGGGCATGCATAAATTTTTCACGAAGCGTACAAGACAGTGTTGCTCGCACTTTTTGTACCGAACTAGCTCAAATGTGTCAAGTATCTGGCATGGTAGTTTTCTATCTATTCTGTTTAGTGTTTGAAGTGTGGACAAGCTTTCTTGAAATTCATATCATTTTTTGGGTCTAGGAATTTAATCCAGAGCCTGTTATCCCCATCTACAATACCAAACCTGAGCATGTGGAGAAAGCTTTGAAGCATGTTTACCATGTGTCAACAAACAAAACCAAAGGAAAGGAATTGGAGCTTTTGTTAGCAATATTGCCCGACAATAATGGTTCTCTCTATGGTAAGCAATCTTCAATGGTGATAAATGTGCATGATTATATAAACTGATGATTGCTATTTACTTCAGTTGACTGGACATATAAGCTATGTTCCGAGTTTAAATTCTAAATGCTCAGAACTTCATATAATTTTATTTTTGTTTTCAGGTGATCTAAAGCGTATTTGTGAAACTGACCTTGGTTTAATTTCTCAATGTTGTCTGACAAAGCATGTCTTTAAGATCACTAAGCAGTACCTGGCTAATGTGTCTTTGAAAATCAATGTCAAGGTTTGTTTTCTCCCAAATCTCAATTACATGAAATAGCACTTTCCAAAGTTAGAAGTTTAAGTCTACTATCAATTTCTGTCAATTGTTTGACAATTCTGTCTTTTTTGGTTTCCTTCCCGGTTATTGCATGGATACATTTTTGTGCATAAAAATCATGTGTACTGATGGTTATAAATTGTTGGCTAGTCAAGTCTTTGCTACCTATGGTATTGTTTTGATTAAAATACCAGCCTTGTGCCCCTAGTAATGGGTTCCACATCTCAGTAGTTGATGCAGATAGGACTAGTAATAAATATGTTTATATTTCACTATTAGTTTAATCTTTTAGCATAGCAGCAGTGAGTGTCCTGTTTTACAAAAATGATGAAAAATTTATATTGTTTTATCTTTTGTTACTAAAATACATGGTCATGTTTGCCAATGTAGTAATCCCTGCTCTATGGCTAGTGTCGGAATTATTTGTCTTTGGAGTGCTTCCAACAACTGCTTAATGATCATTTAACATCTACTTAATGCAGATGGGAGGTAGAAACACCGTTTTGGTTGATGCTGTAAGCTGTAGAATACCATTGGTTAGTGACATACCAACTATAATATTTGGAGCAGATGTTACCCACCCTGAAAATGGAGAAGACTCCAGCCCTTCGATAGCAGCTGTACGCATATGATCCATTTTCTTGGTTTTATAATATTGCAATGGTTCTTTGGGGTTTTAGTTGCTGATATCTGATACACAATCTATAGGTAGTAGCATCTCAAGACTGGCCTGAAGTGACAAAATATGCCGGCTTAGTGTGTGCTCAGGCTCATAGGCAGGAACTTATACAAGACTTGTACAAAATGTGGCATGACCCTGTTCGTGGCTTAGTTAGTGGTGGCATGATCCGGTAATACTAGAATTTTTACTTCCACTTTTCTGATTCTCAATGTTGATTCTTTTTGTAGTGGAATGATGGGATTTTGACAATACGATTTTCACTTTCCACTTGTATCTAAATATTTTGTTTTCTGTGTCCTTTTTTGCAGAGATTTGTTGATTTCCTTTAGAAAGGCAACAGGACAGAAGCCTCTAAGGATTATATTTTATAGGTATGTATTTTTAATTATGATGCCAGGTAAAGGCATGTTGTAACTTGTATAACAAAATTATTTAATTTGAACTTCCTTGGTTTTGAGTGGCTAGCAGCAAAATACATAATTAAAAAAATATAGGTCTAGAATAAAATTTTTCTTTCTAATATTTTTGATAGATTCTATCATGGAATATACTACACTATATCTGCTTTAGAATAAATGTCATAGAAATATCTACCTTACTCCAATATTTGAAAGTTGTTTGTTAAGCTTAGTGTCAACAGTCTGCTTGCAAGAATACATCTCAAGTGCATTATTGTTGAAAAACTATTTCATGTCTATCCGAGGGATGGTATCACATTGTAGCCTACCAAATCACATGAAATGGAAAGCATTTATGCCATTTTTGTGCTGTAATTTTAGGGAGGTTGCTAGATATATAGTCTAAATTTATCCAGAGACGTGGGGGACATAATTCATTCAAATCAATATCTGCTAATTTTTTAAGCATTCTAGTTTGTTGAAATTGTTCTGATAATGAGAAATTTGAATAGGGATGGTGTAAGTGAAGGGCAATTTTACCAAGTTCTACTTTATGAGTTGGATGCAATTCGGAAGGTCAGAATCTGAATTTATTTCTTATTCCCATCATACGTTCTAATAGGTCAATTTATAATACATGTTCTGACAAGAATACACACTCTCACGCACACCCACACACACATATATATACTTGCAGGCATGTGCTTCTTTAGAACCAAACTATCAACCTCCAGTAACTTTCATAGTTGTACAAAAGAGACACCATACTCGGTTGTTTGCAAATAACCACAGGGACAGGAACAGTACAGATAAGAGTGGAAATATATTGCCTGGTATGATGACTGTACCTGAATTGAATTGCTCATGTAAACAAATAAATGAGTTATTCCTTTTTGTTTAAAGTTTTTTGTCTAAGTAAATTATTTTTTTCATTATTTACAGGGACTGTTGTGGATTCTAAAATCTGTCATCCAACAGAATTTGATTTTTATCTCTGCAGTCATGCTGGTATCCAGGTGGAAGACAGTTTTTCATCTCTTCTATATTGAGCTTTATGATTACCATGTTGATTATGAAGCAAAATATTTTAGCAAAGTTTTAATACCTGTCAGATAATTAAAAGGGTTTGTGAGAGATGTATCAACAGTGTTATGCTTTGGTTTTCTTATTTGTGTGTTGGAAGTTGTGAAAAACTTTCATCATTTGCCTGTTTTTGTTCTAGGTCCAGGAATTTCTCTCAAAGGTAGGTATAGTTTAGAACCACCTAGATTTGAAAATCGCAAGGGAGGGATTAGTATAGTGGGATCTTAATTTCCCCCCTCCTGTTTTGGTTTCTCAATGCATGATTTATGATGGATAAAAGAGATTTGTTGAAGTACTGAACCTTTAGTCTCTCTTTGGAGGAAAATATCACTCAATCTTTATCAGCACATTCCTCTCAAGTATGGGTCTAATACTTAGCTTATTAGTGTTTCCTATGATATGAACTTGAAAAGAAGCTCTGGGTGAAGCTCAAGATCTTGGAAAGTGGAAATTGTCTAGCTACCTGAATATGTAACTCTAAACCTCTAATTTGCTTCAATTATGATTCCTGTTTCTATTAATATGCAGGGTACGAGTCGTCCAGCTCATTATCATGTTCTATGGGATGAAAACAACTTTACAGCAGATGGAATCCAATCTTTGACAAATAATCTTTGTTATACATATGCCAGGTGTACACGCTCTGTATCTGTTGGTAAGCCTATGTGATTAATGTGTGGTATTTATTTTAACCATTGTCACTAGTAAAAAAAACTAAGCCAATTTACAACATCATACCTCATTAAAACAATATTATAACTCATTAAGCAGGTTATTTATAACTAAGCAAATTATCATAACTCATTAAAACAATACTTTCTAACAAGAATACATAGTTATTGTCATGGAAAGGTTTTTTAAATTGTCATTCTATCATAAATTGTCATCATGTATGATAAACATGGTTGATTTTTTCTATAGCAATTACAAAAGTCAAATCTAAGATTATTATGGTTAGTGTAAACTTTTACATTTCTAATATAAATAGCTCTATTAGTGTAACCTGTCTCCACTTTAATGCAATATTCTAGACTCAAATATAAATAAAATTACTTAATTTCACATTGATAATGACAGTTAAATTCAAGAACTACATTTTCTAAAATACCCATAATAATACATTGTTGGAAATGATGTCCTAGTTAAAGGATAAGAGTAATTTTTGAAATAATAACAATAGATTAGATGAACTAGTTGAAATTTGTTAATATTAAATCCATTAAACATCACTATTTTTTTACTTACATTTGAGTCAATGAGCGAGTATTCTATAATTTGTATTTGTTTCTTTATATTATATATGTCTTGATTGAGGTCTACTTTGTTTGCTAAGTATAAATTTTCAATGGACTTGATTCCTGTGCAGTTCCTCCTGCTTATTATGCACACTTGGCAGCTTTTCGAGCACGGTTCTACATGGAACCAGACCTGCAGGAAAATGGATCCTCAGGTGGTGGTGGTGGTGGTTCCAAGACAAGGGCAGGTGGAGAGTGTGGTGGAGTCAAGCCATTACCAGCCTTGAAAGAAAATGTAAAGAGAGTAATGTTTTACTGTTAGATTGTGTAGTTGTAGCACAGGCATAAAATGTTACATGCAACAAACACAATCATGGATTGCAATGATTACCTCTCAAAAAACATAAATACATTAGTTGCTCCTAAGCATAGCAACAATGTTTTCCCATAGTTGATCCATTATAGTTCTAGAGGCTTAGTTTAGAATTCGTACAAGTATTTGGTTGGACATGAGAGAGGCACATTATAGGTTTAGTGTTGCTAACTATCTGAGGTGCAGCCATCACAAATTTGTTTAAAGGTTAAATTAGGCATCGGAGACAAAGTTCATGAATCTATCTTTATTGTAGAAATTTTTGCCTAAAGGCCATTGTAGATGTTGAAATAGTATAAAATTTTCAATCCCCATGTGCATGCTATTCTATTAGATTGGTTATTCAAATCTGATTCTTATGTGAGAATGAATATTTGATTACATAAATCAATATAAAGTATTAATTTTTATATTTTATGATAAATTTATTATTTTTTGATTTTTTTAATAATTTATTCTCTTATAATAAAAATACAATGAGTAAAACATAATTATTAATATAGTCTTAATTTTGTTTGAAATGGTCATGCAAAATATATATTTTAATTTGACAATCCCTAAAGTTCTCGAGTTATATGTTTGAATAGTTTGAGGAAATATATATATATATATATTTTTTAATTTGCTTATTTTAAAACTTTATATAGGAAATGGTGAAAATATTTTTTTTATTGTTTTTTTACCCTTGGCATAAAATATCTTTTTAGAACAGAAAAATTGGAATTTACTGTCTTTTAAGGTAGTTATTTGGTTCTAAGTTTAATGGTGATTTAGGGCTCATTTAGAAAATTAACTTTAACACCTTGTTCAGTTATCTGCGTTTGAAAATTAACTTTAACCCAATTTTAAAATATTTGGACTCATCCATAAAAGCATTGAAAGTGTTTTTCTATCATTGTATAAATAAAAAAAATTATGATTTGAAATAAATTAAAAAATAAAAACTAATTATATATATATATATAATATTTTATAATTATTCATCTTTATTTTTATTTTAGTTTAATAAGAGTTAAATTAAATTTATTTGTTAAAACCATTAATTAAAAAAAAAAAGATTAGAATAAAAAGTAATTGTTAGAATAGTTTAATCTCTTATTTTTTTATGCATGCGGATGGATTAAGCTACTCCAAAAGAAACTTAAGTGAGTAAATTTTATTATAATAACTAATTTTCTTAAAATATAATGAGTAATTAAATTTTAAAAAGGAATAATAAGAATGAAAAAAAAATCTAGAAATAAATTTTATGTTTTATTTCTACATATCAAGAAAGATAAAGAAAGAAGGAGAAAAAGTAAGATTCAATAAAAAAAAATTGTTCATGCAATCAACAACTAGTTGAAGAAGATACCACATAATCTAATTTTTTCTTTAATAATAATAAAATAAAAAGTTAAGATGATGAAAATATTTCATGAAAGAATTAGAAGTAATAGAAGTTGATGATAATGAAAGAGTGTGTAAACAATATTATGGGAAAGAGAAATGGAAAAAGTTTAATTTTTCTAACTTGTTGTTTTGTCATTTTTTTTTTTTTTTAACTGTAAAATCAGTTATTAAAGTTCTATAATGAGGAAAATTCAATATCTCACTCTATGATAATTTTGGTCAACTATTATCTTGTATTATAGTTAGTTTTAAACTAAATTTTAAAAAAGTATTTTGAGGATGACAATAATTTATTTTGTTAGTATATTTTTTAATATTTTCAATTCATTAGAAAAAGACTAGATGACTAATACAAAATTAATGATGACTAACATTTAAATTTGTTTAAAGATTAATGCAATAGTTCAATTCATTCTCTTTTAAAAAAATTCAATTATTAGAATTCAAATAAAATGTCAAAAGTGATTTTATATTTTAATATTGACATTAAAAATCAAAATAATAAAATTTTGAGAATTACAACTTCCCCTTTAAGTTTGCATAATTACACATGCACTTCCTTTTCTGTTTGATCCAATGCAAATCCACTTTACTTTAATAATTTGATTACACTTATGTTAATTATGTTAATTATTAAACTTATTAATTAGATATGCACACTCTATTATTAAAGCTATTTGTCACATCTCAATATTATACTTGGATTTTGTTTCATTGAATATAAAAGAATAATCAAATTATTCTCAAAGTCAAATTTGCATATTAATTAAATATTAGATATAAAAACATTGATTTTTTTTTTAAATATCAATTTCAATATAGTTCAAAATATCAAAAAACTTATTTAACTTTAAATAAATATTATAACTTCTCTATCAAATATTAATTTTAAAATAAAGTAAATGTAAAATACACTTTTTCTTGTCATATTTTAATTTTGGTGTTTATTATGTTTAATTTCCACTTTTTTTTTTTTTTTTCATTTTTCGTTTCAAAAACATTGGTGTTATGAAAATTTAAACAGAAGAATACCTAACGTGAAATCATGCTGTTGTTTTCTTTCACGTTGACGGCACCACCATCATCACCCCAATGTCTCTGCAAACAGAAGAAACACAAACAACTCTCGCCGCTCATTCTCCCACACTCAAGTTCACGTCTTTGCCTCTCAGGTAACCCTTTGAGCCATGTTTCGACCATCTCCCTTTTCACTCTCTGCACTCTTTAACATATTATATTTTGTTCCCTCAACTAGCTCAGTTTGTAGCTATCACTCAGTCATTTTACGTTACATCTATATAGTGAACTCACTCTCTTTATTCAAATAAGAATGGTTTTCAATATATGTGTCTGGATGCTCTCTATCTGTTTGTCAAAATGTCTCTCTTTGACACCTCTCTATGTTATTTCCTTTTCTTATTTTTGAGAAAAAAATTTGGCAAATACCCTTTTTTGTGTTAACTTACATTTTTTTATTTTGTTTGTGATTATTTTGTTGACAAAATATTCATTGTCTTTTAATTTACATTTTCTGTGTTTTAATGCAGAGTTTATGAAAAAGGGAGCGGTTTTCATTCTTCCGTGTAGTTCTACTGTTTTGTTAAAAGTAGTGGAAGGACTTGGAGCAGGACTGAGAAATTTAGAGTGAGCATATTGTGTTATTTTAAGAGTAGAGCACATGTGGTATAAGGCAAGGTATGCAATTCCTGAAACTTCCTCGCATTCTTATGTCACATGTGAGGAGGATACATCTTCATTCGCAGCCGTTGCCATCACAAAGCACTTACAGATTTGATGATATTGATGATGCTGTGGCTTTGTTTCACCGCATGGTTGATATGCATCCCCTGCCATCGATTGTGGAATTCACCAAAATCTTAGGGATGATTGTGAAGATGAGGTACTATGCCACGGCTATTAATCTATATACCCTAATGGAATATAAGGGTGTTGTGCCGTTTACAGTTACTTTTAACATTTTAATCAACTGTTTCTGCCATATGGGTCGGATGGATTTTGCTTTCTCCGTAATGAGTAAGATTCTGAAGTGGGGTTGTCGACCAAATGTTGTGACTTTTACTACGCTGATGAAGGGGTTCTTGGTTAGTGATAAAATGATGGATGCACTATATATTTACAATGAAATGGCTTCACGAAGGATTTGGTTTGATGATGTTTTCTATGGAACCTTAATTAATGGGCTGTGTAAGAGTAAGATGGGAAAAACAAGAGCTGCCATTCAACTGCTTCTAAAGATGGAGGGACAATTGGTTAAGCCCAATCTTGTAATTTACAATACAGTTGTCCATGGTTTGTGCAAAGATGGACATATAAATGAGGCACGTGTTTTGTGTTCTAAAATGATTGTTCAGGGAATTTTCCCAGACATTTTCACATTTAGTTCATTAATTTATGGTTTGTGTCGTGCAGGCCGACGGAAGGAAGTTACATCTTTGCTGAATGGGTATTGTTTAAACAGTAAAGTGGATGAGGCAAGAGAATTATTTAATTTGATGATTGAAAGAGGTGAACAGCATGACATTATTAATTACAATATTTTGATAAATGGATATTGTTTAAACAATAAAGTGGATGAGGCAAGAAAGTTATTTCATAGCATGATTGAAAGTGGTGAACAACCTGACATTATTACTTACACTATTTTGATGCATGGATATTGTTTGATTGATAATGTGGATGAGGCAAGAAAATTATTTCATGGGATGATTGAAAGGGGTTTGGTGCCTGATGTTTGGAGCTATAACACCTTAATTAAAGGTTATTGCAAGATTGAAAGAGTGGACAAAGCTATGAATTTACTTGAACATATGCTTCTTAAGAATTTAGTTCCAAATATTATAACTTACAATTCTCTAGTTGATGGCTTATGCAAATCTGGGGGAATCTTTGATGCATGGAAGCTTGTTGATGAAATGCATTATTTTGGTCAACCACCTCCAGATGTAACCACTTACAATATCTTGTTAGAATCTCTATGTAGAATTGAGCATGTTGATAAGGCAATTGCATTTTTTAAGCAACTCATCTTTGAAAGAAATTTTGCCCCAAATGTTTGGAGTTACAACATCTTGATTAGTGGTTGTTGCAAGAATAGAAGATTGGATGAAGCCATGAATCTTTTTAATCAAATGTTTTTCAAGAATTTGGTTCCAAATATTGTAACCTACAATATATTGTTAGATGCGTTATGCAACGGGCAGAAACTTCACACGGCAATTGCATTAATATACCAAATTGCTGATCAAGGTATTAGTCCAAATATGCGCACATACAATATACTTATAAATGGGTTGCACAAAGGTGGGAGGCCAAAGACTGCAAAGAAGATTTCCCAGTATCTTTTCATTAGAGGCTATCATCCAGATGTCCAAACATATATAATCAATGAGCTTCGTAAAGGTGGATTGTTAGAATAAGACAGGCCTCACTTTTATGGAAGGCAATGATCGGCTCCTTTCTTCCACAATATTCGAGTTAGTTATTCATCTGCTTTGGAGACAAATGTGAGGATGATGAAGCTGAGAAGCCTTTTTAAGAAATGATCACTAGATGCGTGGAAAACAAGGTCAGAAGTTTTAGTTAATTTAATTAACTTTTATGGTATTCAAATGCCCGTTACTTTTGGGTCTCATGTTGGACTACGTAATATGCTGTATTATGATCTCAAATCCCATTTATTTTTTACTTTTCAAATACGTAATATCTGTGCACTTTTCCTAAATTCATTAAAAGAACAACTTTTGGAAACATGGCAAAGGAAAAAGGTTCTTTGATGTATATTTCTTTTGACAATTGCTAGGCCTTCCTTGATTGCAATATACATCTCCTTGCATTCATTGATTCTGTTTATAGAAGTTTACTGAATGGAAAGCCTGCTTGCAGTTTTGCAAACAACAGGATCCGCATTAGCCAGTCACTAGGGCACCTTGGTCCAGTTAACTGCTCCCCTTTTTTCCCATTATCTTCAATTTCAACTCAAGGTAATGTTTATTGCTGATTTGGAGCTTAAGTGTACATGAATGTTATTTATAAATTTCACATGTTTTCTAAGGAAAATCTGAAGCGACTGGCATCATAGTTTCCCTTTATTATTGATTAATTGGCTTTAGTTATGGGTTAGGCCTGGATGTTGTGCTTTTCACTCAAAATGTTGGGTTAGGTGTACAGAATTGGAACGGAAAGTCCTTTGTTTATAGAGAAATAAGAAGGAAAAAGGAAATCAACTTCTCTATAAACTAAAATTATGAGTTAAAATTTAAATTTTAGAGAAGTTAATAAAAAATGGTTTCTAAAAATTAGTTTATACATGAACTGATTTTAACTTATGAAGAAATTGATTTTTTTTTTTGTTATTATTGTTTTTTTCTTCTAAAAATGTTTATGGAGAAGTTTCTTCCAAATAGACCCATATTATAAGAATCTGTTTTGTTGTACATGTTTTACGTTTTATATGTATGTATATTACAGTCAATGTGAATATAAAAGTAATTTATATTTCAATATTCATTTATATTTAATTGCAGGCAATAATAGTGTGATTGGGGCAACAGCTAGAGAAGTTGCTGCTGCTTTATATTCACTGCTCCTGCAAGCGTTTTCATGGTTCTGTGAAGGAAGACCACAAGAAATTTTTTGATGTGCTCGTGGTTTTTAACCCAACGGATAAAGGTAAATGGAGACCAAAAAAGACACGGGAGAAAATTATTGAAAGGGATGTGCAAATATATCCATGAAACTTTGGTTTTTACCAAGTCCGGTGGTATCATCTAATCTATGTAGCTGACCTTACTTAATGTATGAAGCCATTGTTGTTGTGCATGGTGAGCAATCCCAATTAAATGGTTAAATGATACATTGTCTGAAGTCTTTTATTGGATGAAATTTGATATTTATACATCTATTTTGCAGATGAAGAGAATCCTAAAGTACATCTTGGGCAGCTTGGTGATGATCGAGTGCAAAGAAAAGTGTTGTGATATCTGAAGAAGAAAGGAATTCGCCTGACGTATGTTTTATCTATACAAGACATTTATGGTAGACTAGTGCGAGAACTTCTTGAGACAAAATTAAGGAATTTCCAGTTAGAATAGATAGACATTTGAGCTTATCCTTGTGTCCTTTCATGCTTAATCTAATATTGGTTATGTTTACTGGAGACATACAAAAGATTATCCCTAAAAACATATCTTGTGTGGATAATATAGTTTTTATTGAGGAATCAAGGAAAGAGATTAACTCTAAAGTTGAGCATCTATGATAAACATTGGGATTAAAGGGTTTCCATTGAGTAGGAGCAAGACAGAAAACATGCATTATAATTTTAGTAAAAGAAAGGAAAATGATTTGAATGTAAAAGTTTTAGAAGATGTCCTACCACATGTTTCCAAGTTTTATTTGGGATCATTATTGTAAAATGATGGGAAAATTAACCTGGGATCTGAATATGCAAAAGAATGTGGAAACTGGGAAAGAAATCATTGAGTGCATTGTTCAAGGATGGTAAATATGAAGGAGCATCAAAGTGATTCAAAGACAGTAGAGTTTTTTTTTTTTTTTTCATTTATGATGCATTTTAAAATGTGTAATTAAGATATTTGATTCTTATTTATCTTAAAGAGTAATGATATATATATATATATATATATATATATATATATATATATATTTAATAAACATTCATCAAATATTTTTTTATCTCTTTTCTTGATATCATATCTCTTAAAATTTATTATTATTTTTTCTCTAAATATAGAAGAATATTTTAGATATTCATGAAACATTTTTTTTAAATTACATATGTATCTTTATCTTAAAATATTAAAGTTTAATAAATTTATATTTTTTTATGGAGAGGATGTGCTTATTTAAAAAAAAAATTAAAGATTTATTCTTAATTTTTATTATTTATTTTTTTTAATGAAAATAACTCATCTTAACAATTGTATTACTAAAAATAAAAGAGATAATAAGTTTTTAATTCCTATTTTTAGAATAAGGGACTTTATTTCAAAAATAGCTAAAGTAAATTAAATTGTAAATTGATTATTTCTTTATATACGGTTTGGTTACATTTTTTAAAGTTTGTTCCAAAACCAGTTCTGAAAAAAGAAAAATAAAGTTCTTGAACACATGACAGATTAGTTTATTCATTGTAAAATTGGTTCATCAAACACTAGCATTTGGGATAGAAATTGAATGGTTTAATTTGATTTTCTAAAACCATCTTTCAGTTTGGTTCAATTCTCTCTTCAACTAAACTAATAACAATCCAAAGTAACATCATAACTTCAACTCAAAATTGCTTAAACTAGAAGAACCACTGCAGTTAATCCATATTAACTAATTTCTTTTCTAAGTATTTACTGACAAAATTATCCAAACTAACCCCTTATATTAATCTATCCAATCTCTCCTTAAATATAAACCCTTCACAGGATAAATGATGCTTATTTTCTTCTGTTTAATTGAGAAAAAAAAAATGAGTATGAGGAAACTTGTATCAAGTAACAAAAGTTCAAACTTTTTTTCTTGTTTTCATTTTTTTTTCATTTCAAATTTCCAACAACAGTTTGCATTCTAGAAGATCATCCAACGATTGGTTCTTCGAAGTTCTCAGAAAAATAAGAATTAGTTCTTATGAAATTCCATGGAACTTATTGACATGACTGCCAAGAGTAGAATCAATTCTCACATAAGCTAAAGTCAGTTTAATAGAGAAAAAAATTATAAATATTTTTAAAAGAGAAAAAATTAAATAAAAAAATAAAATCAACTTATTCATAAGCTAAAGTCAGTTTAAGCATAAACTAATTTTTAAACATTATTTTGTATTAGTTTCTCCAAAATCTGATTTTTAACTTATGCATAATTTATAAAGAAGTTAATTTAAAATTTTATTTCTCCTATAAGTATTTACGAAGATGTTTCCTCCAATCAGACCCTCCATCACATCATCAGTTAATGTACCACAAAAACAAACCAAAAGTGAATTAGATCAAATAAGGACAGCAAACAACCAACATTCTAGGAAAAAACACTGCAATTTAATGTTATTACATGATATGTGCCAAGAAAGTAAAAACTCAACATTGATTGCAAGCAATTCATAAACTCAAATCTCTCCACAGAAATAGCAAGTAACTGACATGATAAAACTTAGCACTCACTACTACTTACTAGAGACTCAAAGCTATTGTAAGCATGCAACAGATGATGCATATAGTTGGAAAATTAAACTGAGTGCAGCTAAATAGTTCAAACAAAATGGAGCTATAATCAGTAATTAGAAGACCAGTTAGCAGCACTCCCCACTCTTGGCATGCCAACTGTTTCCTTCTTAGTTTCAGCATCCACCTTGAAAGTTGCACCGCACACCTGACCAGAACTGTCAACCCTTGGTACAGGCTTCAGCTCGTTTAGAGGATGCTCAAAACTCCTCAAACCTCCAGATGTTGTAAAGAAGCATCCTAAACATGCAGACACATAGATGATACTTCTAGAAGCAAACCATTTGAGCCAAATAATTTGAAAACATGAGTACAATATGCAAGAATATATTATTTGTTCTTACACAAAAGTAATATCAATATCTCCACTTTTCTCATTTCTAAGACATCAAACTCATTATTCATTACTTCGTTCTAGGTCACTTCTAATATACTTAAACCATCTCCAATGCAAGTTTCTGTATGATAGTTTAAGAACAGATAATTACTCTTTATCACTATTGGAGGAGATTGACATGACTTCCATCTGTACGAATGGTTCATATACAAGAAACTGGTCCTTATGATTAAAACTTAAAAGTGTATAAAGAACCTTCACCTTAAGCACACCATAGAGATGCTCTTATGCTAACATACTAAATTTTTTAAAATGAGGTCTCCAAAAAGAGAAAATTTGAGGGCAAACTAATTCATGACAAGAGGTGTTCAATCCAGGCGCTAGGGATTCATCTACCTTACCACATTAAATCTTTTTCTTCCATGATGGGGAAATTAAATCATTTTATTACCTTTTGGGAATGGTGCAGAAGATTTCCCACAGCTTTTACTTAAAATCTCTGCATCATCTGAAAGAACAAGATTTCCATCAGCATCAGTTCCCCAGAAGAAGGGAACACTCCCATCAGCATCCTGAAAGAGACCAGGACATGAGTGCTATGTTAGAGAAGTAAATTACTGGCAAATGCAAATGCAACAGAAAAGAAATATATGTGCCAAAGGATTACTCACAGCAGCAACAAATGCAGTTTTGGAACCACTGTCAAACAGGATAAATGAAAATTTTCCTTGGAAATCTCTCACAACCTGGTCAGCCGGATAAGGACCACGATCTCTTAGAGTCCTGTAAGCCTCAATGACAATGATCGCCTCATTTGCTGTTTTGTTCAATCCATATTGTTGCTTAAGATTGGCAACATTCTCAATATGGCCTTGAAACAAGCAGAAGATGTCATCCACAACTGCAAACAGCCTGGCAACATGAAAAAATAAGTGACATTTTGAAATAAATGGCATAAGAAAAACGAGAGAAAATTTTTAGCAACTTTATTTGACTATCTTATATAATCACTTTTTAACGATCTGATTCAAAAGATTTTGGTAACAAAGTATTTAATGTAGATAAGAAAATATTAGGTGTGACATTAAAAGGAAAATATTAGGCAATTGTTCTAAGTAGAAACTGAACCTTGTTATGTGAATCTTTTCAATCTCGTTAGGTTATAGTGACAAGAAGCAACAGAAAAAGATGAAGTTCGTGGTGGTTACTATGCAAAAAATTACACATTACATACACAGCCAATTGACAGAAGACAACTATAAATTAAGATCTGAGAAAAAATCAACCAAAGAGAAACATTATTTAACACACCGAAACAACTTTCAAGGAGGGCCTATACGATATGCTAAATATCTTTATGCCTTATATTCAGGTCATCAACAGAAGCATTACAAATCAAAATAGAACTAAGGCACAATAAATGGACTCATTTGCATATTACCAAATGAGAAAAAAAACAAACAAAAAAAGAACCACTTGGAAAATGACAAATTACTATAAAGAATACAAGTATGCATATCTTAAACACTTTGTACAGTGGCAATTCTGGAAACTAACGATCATCATAAACTGGACAATTCCTAGAGTTTGGTCAAGGAAACTTCTAATAAGGTTTAGACGGGGTGATTATAAGGAAAAAAAATAACCAGTAAAAGGTACCAATTCTATTACACAATTTCCATTCACCTCGAATGAAATTTCTGTAAAAGATGCCAAGCTCTACAAAAGCTACACCCCCCTGATCTCAACAATGAAGCTAAAAAAACAAGCTTTCATCATTCACATGTCAAATTAAGGCAAAAGAAAAAAAAAAAAAATCAGCAGCAGCAGCAACAACAAGGTCTTATCATACAAGGTGAATAAAATCATTAACAAAAGTTCCAAATTTGATAAATTAAAAAAATAAATAAAACATTAAAAAGAGAGTGATTCAATGGTCAAACACACGAGGGATCACAGGGGTGGGAAGATTTATCCAAAAGGTTCCAACTTTGATCTCTTCAAAGCTACCCAGCTAAAAAATAATAATAAAATTGAAGTGATATAATGTCAACTAGATAGAAGAAGAAGAATGGGTCCATTTTCAGAAATAATGGGTAAAACTGAGAAATGGAGTGTTGCACTGCACCTTGGGAGTAGAGGATTGTGTTTGTTAAGAGAATAGGCCAAGAGAGCAGAGGACGAAAGTTTGAGGGTGACAGAAGCAGGGTGAACAGAGGCAAAGTGTTGAGCCAGAAAAGCATCTTTGAGTGCTGAAACTGAGTTGGATTGAGGGCTCTGCAAACCCTCTGGACTTTTGGCCACAGATTTGTCAAAAACTGCAAGCATTTTGTGTTGTTGAATTGATGGAAAAGACACACTACACAGAAGCAAAAGGGAGACTCTTATTTCTCTTTCCCCACCCTTTTATCAATTATGATATTGATTATCAGAAACAATAATTAACACAGACATATAAGTGTTCATAATATATTATAAAAACTATATAACTGTCTGAATGTATACACTTTATTACAGGAATCATGATGTTCTGCAGTTGAGTTTTGAATTGCATAAATATCAACCATTAAAATAAAGAATATATGTTAAACTATTTTTTCCTTTTATAAAATATTATTTAATTCACTTAGAATATTATAACTAATTCATAAGCTATAATTTTATAATGAGAACCCTTATTTGTTAGAAGAATCTTCAGTCTCACTGTTATTTTCTCTTATTTTTTCATAAATAAAATAAATCAATCTTACAAATAAAGAATTAATGTAGTCTTCTGTATGCCTTCAGCAGACGCAAATTTCATAATGAAAATATTTTAAATGTGTTACAATTACGTTTTGTTGTATTATTTTTTTTTTTTTTACTGATATATACTTTTACCGTATTAAGGTTAAATTATTCCTCCAAGAACACAAATTAGTATCAAAGTAATTCTTAACTATTGCAATTTAATAACAAAAAGGTTACATAAAACAAAGAAAAAAAACACAGTTATCATACTCTAAGTACAATAGACTACATTGTATTTTGTGTTCTTTTATCAGCTAAAACTTCACTTGCTTACATTTTTCACCTATTAAATTGATGATTTATCTACCATCTAATAAAAAGAAAATATTTATCCAAATGACACTTTAATTATAATTTGATAATCTTATCAATAACACCTATATTACACCTAAATTTTATCTAGTTTTAACGAGTATGGTTAATCATGCATTACCAACAAAATCTGATTGAACGATTCCATACCACTGTGCTGTATGTTAAATAAGTGGCTATGCCATGCACTTGTGTCCCAAGGATTTCATACTCTACTTATATAATTTTTAAAAAATTTTATTTTTAACTTATATATAAGTTAAATTTAATTTATAAAGAAATTAATTTTATTTTCTTTCTTCTTTTTTTCTTAAAAGTATTTATAGAGAAACTTGTTGAAAAAGAATTAATCTGTAGAAGTTATATGACTGCCAGATGCCAATAATGACACTATAAACAGAGTACATGCTTGTCATCTTTTTACTGCTTTGCAAATGGAGTATTCCTTAAGAACTCGTGAAATTGAAGAGATAATTCCACTATGCACGAGTTGTTTATCATCATCTGTTTCTCAAATGTTGGGTCTAATTTCCTTATCCTATGCTCAACAAAGTTATGCTACTTTATTAATCTTATCTGTCTATATAACATATTTTAAACATGGAAATGGATTGGTTGTAATGAATGACAGAGTTCTTCTTTATAGTTAGGGAATACCAAAGTTAGGAGGAACCTTGAAAACAACATCTGTCCTCTGGCCTTGGAGCTTACAGAAGCTTACAGAAGAGGGGCTGGTGGAAATTTCTGATGCAATTCCTGCTAGTGAAGTGGCAGGGGCACGAGAATTTGATAGATTGTACAAGTACAGCTGGCAATTTTCAACTACTCCATCAACAGATTAGTTAGCATTCTACCGATTAGTCAAATAAAGAATCTGTGCGGTGAAGAATTTATGCAAGTCTGTTATCGAATAAGCACTGTGTTTGTATAGAACCGTTATATGACTAACTTTATATGATGTACGAAATTATTTAACCAAATGCTACGTATATTATATTATTGAGATTTATTGTAATTTGAGTAAATCATGGTCCTGGATTCATTGGTATATTTAATTATCTGTTACACCCTTAAAGGAATAACAGATAACTTTACCATTATCATCAGCATATGCATTGTTTTTGATAAAAATCAATCTTGATCTAACAAGAAGATTTGCCTTTATTATAAAGCTAACCATAATCAGGTGCAAGTGATGGCACACTTGAATCAACTATAACATGGCATGGATGACATATTAGCATCATCATTTATTCATTACATGGATATCTCAACTCATTTTTCATCTTCAGGAGTGAACCATTGCACTCAAAATTTATGAACAGAAAAGAATGAGAACATTACATTTTTGCAACTATTTTATCTGTACAAATATTCACAAACAGAATTGGAGTACTTGGCAACGGATCAAGCTGATACTCGACTAGTCAAAGTCACTGTTTTGGAATGTATTTCCCACCACCCCACTGTCAAGTTTCTGCAACACGGTGAATTTTGTCATTGAAGACAATAATCCAAGTTAATGTATAAGTATGTCACACCTATGCAAAAGAAACTAAAGCAGCACACCATATACCATATACCATAAACACAACCAATTCTTTCATCCTTCAATTAATTCAATAGAATGGCTGGTGAAATTTAGCTTTCCTGACAAGTAAAAATTAAGTTGCTTAGGAATTAAAAGATCAATGTGACTTGAATTAGGCATACACAAATGAGGCGGGAATCTGTTGTATCACTAGAAATAAATGACGGAGCAGACAACCCCTGACTAGTAGTGTTTGACTCAGCTTTTTTTCTAGTTTTCTTCTCCTTAAAAGGACAAATGGGATAAAAGTTTGATGAAAAACTCCTAAAAATTAAGGATTAGGGGTAAAGTAGCTTTTAGAAAAGAAAAGAAAAACTAACTGAAGTAGTTTTTAGAAATGAGTTGCAGCTTCCTTTTCTCCCCTTTTAAACTATCGTTGATGTGGTATAAAGAAACAAAGCTTAGTTTTAAAGGAGATTTTAAGTTAAAACTACAAAACGACTTCTACTTTATTTTTAAAACTCTAGTATTTTGAAATTAATCTTTAAAATGACTTTTAAGCCACAAAAAAAGTGAACCAAACAGAGAAAAAAATTACTCTTTAATTTTCCATTTTGACCAAAGAAAATTTTATCACAAGACAACAACAGCTCAATTTCCTTTCAAACATGAAAAGGATGATAAGTTAAAAAAATATCCTACTCTAGTACTTATTCCATCATAGAAACAGTAATATAAGCAGCGGCAACAACAAACATATTTAGATAAAAGGATTGAAGAACAAAAATACTTCAGAAATAAGGCAGCAGGATTATTTGATTACAGTGACATGTGGTATACAAATATACAATGGAGCTTATCCATAAAATTATATAAATATAAAATGGAGATTCAGATACATACTTCGGTAGATAGTAGATCAGCTGGAAATAAATTTATACTTGCGTTGAATTCGAATCCACTGAAGATGACAGAATTTTCAAATCAGAAACATGCCCAGAGCAAAGAAACCATATTAAAAGGGAATCAACAAAAGTTACAGTAAAGATAAGATGATGAAATTAATAAAACCCCAAGATGGTATAATGATTTTCCAAGGTCAACAAAGTTAATACTAAACAAAGGAGAAAAAAGTTGCAAATAATCATGAGGTATGTGGATAAGAATCTCTGTACCATCTGGATAGTACGAGCTGCCAGACATAAGGGATGAAAAACTCCTCTGGGTGACTCTCTTGTTCATATGTGAAGTGCAGTTGAGTAAACATCTGCCAAACAATATACAGTCTTACAGATACAAGGCAAGCGATCATCAGTACACCACAAATCATGCAATATGTTCATTTTACCTTCATCCCATCAACACGCCAAGACCGACAGTTTACAATTACCACTTGGAGCACTTCATCGACTGACCATTCACCATCCATTCTTTGGGCATCAATGCGACTGTTAAAAAAATCTAACACCTGCAGATATAAAATAGACCACATTACTTGAGTGCTCTGGAAACATGATGTATTATACAAAGACAATGTTCACAAATGTGTAACTAAAGACAGTGAAATGTGCTCCTTTAAAGTTGCAAGCTTTTAAAGGTAAAATGTATATATTGTTATATGATTAGAAGGAAATACATGAAACGTACGTTATAGATGTTTTCAATGAGCTCATTGAAGCGGGGGTGGTTCTTGAAAGGCTGAAAGACATCCTGCTTGTGCATTATCGCGTACACCACCTGTCCCAGTCACAAGCAATACATTATGTCAAGGTCCCAATGCGAATATAGTTTTTTATTATTGGGAAACAGAAAAAATTTGGTTTGCATATGTTTACTCTGCAATTAATCAAGTGGAACATTACATTGTACCTCAGGATTTCGAGGCAATGCGTAAGTCAGAATTGCATTTATAATTTCTAGTACAAGCCTCAAGAAATCAGTATATATGTGCAACTCCGCTGACTGTATCAAAAGAACATGCATTTAGAAAAAGGAATAGTAAAAAATTTGTAGTCAATAGAATCATACAAGTGAAAAACCCTTCTCACATACCATATCTACAAAGCTACTTTTCTCAATTGAGTGGTTTTCTGCAACATTGAGTTTATTATCTCTGAGATCCGTTAATTTGTTATACCTAATTATAATCAACATTAGAATCAAACCTTTATACAAGAACTCAGTCATTCAAGATATAAATATGAAATGGATATAGTGTATTATTAAAGTCTAGAAAGAGTGGCAACATACTTCCTTGATAGCATGTGAAAGAGGCTGACTAGCCTCTGAGATGCATACGCACTCAAATGGTGGACATGAGGTGCCATGTTTGCCAATGTTGCCAGACACGTTGTATGAAGATATACATCCTATCACAATTCAACACAACTTCCTATTTAGCATACCATGTAATCATATCGATGGAATAATTAAGTAGATTAATGCAAACTTAAAGGCTTACACACACAGTAGTTTAAATCATGCTATCAAGGTCATAAATTAAAACTTAATTTAATGAAATAAAAATATATGCATGCGCTGATCAGGAGCATATCAATCCATAACATTCTGAAATATGGAAAAAAAATTTAAGGCAAGAAATTTTTTTTGCAGAGGATCAGGGTAAGGAGAAAAAAATCATGTCATATGCAATTTAGGATCAGAAGCCAACCCAATTTTGAGCTTCTTGAGTTGAAGTACCTTGAAATTGAAAAATGGGACAAAATATTTTGCATGAAAATGCAACCCATCAATCAATTTATATATTCCATTAGTACACTCATAAGAACAGTCAACACCTCTCTCATAATGGCCATCTTAATTAGCCAATGTACTAATGATACGAAACTTAATTAAATAACCAATCAGAAGAAAATGGCAGAACAAATATATGGGGTAATTAAATTAACAGTTTCACTTGCTTTAAGATTCATACCCGGAGTTTAGACAAATTATACTGTACAGTTTTTATTAGAATGATGATCATGAGGGAACCAAGAGATGACTGGAGGAGAAGTCGTTCTTTGTACCACGGAACAGTTGACAGTATCTGTCCATAAATATACTAGATTACTATTTAGCACAATCATTACAAAATAAGACTTTGTCTAATGCTAAAAAACAAGTCGTACCAGCTTATGGATTCCTGCATTGAAAGAAGAATCTTGACTAAGTATGAGAAGTATAATCAACAACATGTAAATTTGATTGGCTGTCCTCCTTCTTGCATCGTATAATGCTTCTAGAATGGGAATTAACTGTTAATTTCACAAGATAAACAATGACCAGATTATCAGAGCATGACTAAATCCTCATTCATTCTAGATGCACTAGTCAGACTCGTATGATTAAGATATAAGAATGAATTGTCTGATTTTCAAATCAACCAATTACATACATCAAATCATAGTCAAAGAAGTCCCCTAAAATTTATTCATAGAATATAATAATTAATTCATTCCTTTTTTTCCTCAAGAGGATTTTATTTTATTTCCTCATACCAATGTATCCAAATCAGCCCGGACCAAGACATACTCCAGAAAGGTGGAATTCCCTTGCAACAATGAGTAAAGAAGTAAGACAGCTGTCTCATCAGATAAGCACCTAGAGAGGGAAAAAAGTTGAAACGTTTAAAATGCTATCATATAAATTCAACACAATGACGTATAAATATATATATTACCCACTCAATTACTATTAAAAAAATAAAAATAAATGAAGATACCACATGCATACCCATAACTTCATACGTATATAAAAGTCCAACATGGAAAGAAGTCCAAGAATTCTTGCCTGATCTACATGCGGTGGGAAGAGAAATAAAGAGGAAGGACACTCATCAAGTGGGTGAACAGAAAAACATAAGAAACACTACTCTGTCATCATAAGATTCACCTACAACTGATTATTGATACATGTTCTGATAATCTCATTCCTGAGAAACATAAGTTACCAGCTTTTCATGATAGTTATGCTAAACTTGTGTATTCTATTTTGAATAGCATAACTAAACTATATACAAATGTAAGTTTGCTAAAGATGTAGTAAGTCAATTGTCAACCAGACATACAAATACCCTGATACTCACATGCCAAGGGTATCAAACAACGGTGCATAGGGTAATTTTACATGCTGGTCACTGTGATTATCCTCTGAATCTACACGATCCACTGCATTCAAAGCATTGGAAAATAAAATTATTGGTCGTTCCAGTCAACTAAAAGAACACGAACAGATGTAAAAGATATATTACATTCACAATCAGTTGCATGCTCTAAGGCCATACAATAAGGGTTGTCAGAAAAATATGTATACTCTTTAGGTAAAGAATCTGAAGAGGCAGATACTTGATTCTCTATGACAGAAGAGCCCTCACTCACAAGACATTTATGATAATGAATGAGAACAAGAAGCACATGAAGACTGCTATCTGCTATTGGATTTCTTGAACCTTCACTACTTGAGCTGATCAAATAACTGAAGGGCAATAAAACAATATTTGCTGAATGGAGGAAAAAGAAATGCCAAAAGAAGTAACCGTCAGTGAGTCTCAAATTTTGAACAATAAGAAAAGTATCACGATACTTATAAAGGGTCTACCTGAAGGACACTGGTTAAGGAATTAAAAAGAGAAAGTTCTATTAAAAATAAAAATTATATGGAAGAGCACATTAAGAATAATAGGGAAGCTCATTTTTACACATCAGAATAAAACCTTTCTACTTTTAATTCCTTAATAAGTTTCTTCAGGGCACTGGTTAGCATTTTCATTTCATAAATAACAATGTATGTTCCACCTCAAAAGTCCATAAATATAGAATAGTCTATTCAGTCACCATACCAGCTGCAGAACCAAGTCTCTTTAGCACGCTATTCTGACTTCCATCATAAAAGATGGAATAAGATGCTCTATTAAAAGGAACACGAGGACGGGTAATGTAATTTAAAAGCAGTTTGCACACAACTGAACTAACCAGATGGCCATCCTGCAAAAGATAACAGCGCACTAACTTCAAATTTGCTAGCTGGAGATACAGAGAAACTAAATAGCTTAAGTTAGATGTTTAAGTTTCAGCTCCTTACCTGAGTCATCGCTGCATCAAGAAATGGGTTCACATCATTCGATCTAGGAGATGGCCCACACACAAGCTGAGTTGACATTGCAATAATCATAAAATTAAGCAGCTCCAGATGTAGGAAATATGTGTCGGGACTATAAGAAAACAATATATATCATCAAGGTGAAAAAAGTTTGCAGTTTCACACAATAACTCAACGACAATTTACCAATTTGTTCTCCATGACATACCTCACATCTACAGATGCAATAAAGTTAAGCACATTCCGCATAACCAGAATTTTAATGGTCTGATCTGCATTAGAATAGAGCATCTAGATAAATTTTATTACCTAGAAGAGGAAATTCAAGGGCCAGATATCTGAAAATTTACTAACTTACCATAAAAGAAAATAAATGAAAAAGTTATTTAAATACACTGACAGTGTAAAATACTTTTGCACTATCATTGAATCATTTAATCACAGGTTGCCATGAATAACATACTTCCTGACTTTTATAATAACTAATTTAAAAGTCATACTTTCTTAATGGTCGACAATCTAAAAATTATATTGATAGTGCATAGAAAATAAATAAGAAATAAAGAATAAAAGATCTTCCTAGGTAAGGTACTGAGCAAAGATGAATTTCTAAAGTCCTATAAACGTTATTCTTACCTCCCATAATACTTTTTGGTATTGACTCGTTATCATGGAGAGACAGGTACAACTCAACACCACTATCTTGGGCACTTTCAATCAAGTGTTTTAGGAACACTGAAGTGAAGTAAACTGCATTAACGGCCTTTTCATAAACCAATGGTGGCACACCAGAAGTAGACATGGATTCCTGCAAGTAGCATGCTAGATGGAACAAAATCTTGGCAAGATGCCTCGTGTTACAGTTGTTTTTCGCTGCAAAATGAAAACCAAACATTCGCAAGCAAAATAACACCTAATCACTAACCAACACATTAAAATAGTAAGACATTGAATGAGGGAACCAACTTTAGCCTCCTCAATACCATAACTAGTAATGCAAACTAAATATTTAAGGCTTTCCTGTAGTCATCCAATTTTTTTACTTTTCATTGGAGTTTTCTTTTAAACAAAAATAAAGGTTAAACTAT
Organism: Macrotyloma uniflorum; assembly: GCA_016859785.1. Lineage (NCBI taxonomy): Eukaryota > Viridiplantae > Streptophyta > Magnoliopsida > Fabales > Fabaceae > Macrotyloma > Macrotyloma uniflorum. The sequence continues at coordinate 226,069 of BDMB01000012.1, forward strand.
TCACTTGGTCCTATAGTTGTCTTTAACTTTTAGGTTCTGATCCCTATTTGAGAAAACGGCAAGTATCTGTCCCTACTCAGTTTTTTTTTTTTGGGTGTGTAGCATTTTATTACTGACATAAAGTTTTGTAGCAGTATTACTCCACAAAAAAATTCTTCTCTGGTGTTATCCACATGAACCAAAACTTAACTTGAAAAGTGCTAAGAATACACTCTTCTTAACACATTCTTTCCATTTTATTGGTTAAATTTTGATAGAAAACTATGTAATCAGAATATAAAATCATTAACTATAACATGAGAGCCACCAAATTTTGTGATTTCTGATCAATTTCAACAAAAAAGAGAGAATGGATTAAAAAAAAAGTGTGCAGGGACTAAAACAATTATTTTTTCATACAGAGACCAATAACTTCGAAGCTAAAATGGAGACAAATATAGTACCAAGTGAATAATTTTAACTGAAAGCTAAAGATTGATGAGAGAAAGTAAGAGTGTATGACAAACCCAATAACTGGCAAGCTTCATGGACACGTTCAGAGGGCAATTCAGCATCGAAAGGAAGCTCTAGAAGCTTCTGCCAGAAGTCAGAGGAGAGAGGCAAGGACTCGTCACCAACGAAGGTTCCAACTAGATGCTCCGCCGTGTACGGCGTCGACGGTGTCGCACCCATTGACTTGTTTCAAATAAAAAACTGTTCTTTTTTTTTCTCTTTCTTGTGGCGGGTTCAGAGAAACGGCATTGCGTGGAATCACGGTGAGATACGAAAAGGGTTCGATCCGAAGATGAAAAGGAAGGTGGGTTTTGAAAATGAGAGGAGTTGGTGCTCACAAAGAGAAGAAGAAGAAGAAGAAGAAGAAGAAGAAGAAGAAATGGCTTCCAAGGCAAGGTTTTCCAACACAAAGACTCTTTTGGATGCAATACAGTCTAAATATTGTTATGTCAAGGAGAATTGTCAGCATTCATTCAGAAAAGACAAAAGATTGTTACATTTTTTTCAGAAATCAGAATAAATAATGAAAGAAAAAGACTAGCATCCATAATTGGTATTTTCTGTAAATTTTAATCAATAAAAAAAAAACAGGTGTTAAAAATATTATATTATTGGTATTTCTCATAAATAATATATGTATATATTTTTCTGTCAAATTAAACCCAATTCAAATTTAAGTTATTCCAAGTAAAGACTTAACACCATTTCTTAACCCAACAAAATTTAATTTAAATACTTTACTTAACTTCATTAATGTAAACCCTTGCTTTCAATATTGTTTATGGTTCTTATAATACAAAATCAAATTGAAATACATATTATTTAAGAGAATCACAAAATATATTACTTTTATTTGTATAAATACTATTTATTTTAATTTAGTTTTATGTTTAATTGTGATATAATTTCAACAGTAGATGATAATAGTTAAATTAAAAATGATTTTGAAGTGCATTTAACCTTACCATTATTTCTATGCGTATATTTCTTTGGTAATGAATGCTATTATTTATGTTATGCTTGAACAATTATTTCAAGTTTTATATTTTACCTACCACAAAAATTGGTTGAATTTATTAAGTTTTTTTTTAATTATTTTAATAAATGAGGTTGACTTGATGAAATGTGGTGAAAATGACTAAGCATAGCATATTTTGTTATCTTTTTAAAACTTCATTTTATCACCTATAAAAATACGAGAACTATAGTAGTATTTAACTTGTAATTCAAGAAGACACACCTTGATCAAATTATATAATTCAAGAACACTTTTAAACTTTGTGAATACTTTTACAAGAATATTTATAAATAGATAAAAAATATTAGAAAGAAATTTTCTTTATGAAAAAATATTAAAAGATCATAAAATTTAAGAGCCTCACAATTTATTTTATTTTTTCTCTCGTGATTTTATATATTATTTTACAATTTTAAATTGCTAAATGAAATATAATGTATTAGAAGTATATTCCTAATTGTTCTTATCATCTCCATATAAAATATGAACATGATTGTGATTAACAAAATCAATTTTTTGTTGCTATGCAAACATCAGCAAATGCAATGATAATGAAGATTGGGATGTGAAATGTGATGCAGACATGCCACCAACACCAACTCAATAGTTCATACAACACAATCACATTAATTATCAACTATTTTTTTCTTATTATACTAAAAAACATGGTGGTATTTGTAAGAGGTGATTTTCAATTTTTTTCTTTTTCACTTCAAACATGTTTTGTGTATTTATTAGAGAAATTCATTATATAGCACATTAGCTATGTGCCCACATAACCGAAGCTGCTTCTGCTACTGCTACTTCTTCTGTTACTGCTACTGCTACTTAAGCTACCTACCATTTATTACCAAACCCTTCAAAGAATTGCACATGCATGCATGCATTCCTCCCTGCTTAATTCATCATGGTGTCACTCAAAAGGGGTGCCAAATAATTTTTCACTCTCTTGTTTTTATATACATTCTAACCCTTTGAAAACTATTACTTTTTTTTATGACATATTTTCATTATGGATTAGTTGTATAAAAGTTCATTCCACCAACCTCCAAAGTAAAGAAAAAAAAAAAAGAAATTCATCAGAATCTTGTCATTTGAACCTGAGAAACACATGAGATGTACATAAGAGTGTATTCTATAAATGAATTTATATTCTTAGAACTTTAATCTATCTGTCTAAGCTAATTTACTAGGAGAAACTATCTGTTTTAAGCAGTGTTATGTTGTTTAATCTTACTTGTTTGTATCTAATATAAAATTTTAGATTCACCTTATAATACTGAAACACAAATCTAATTCAGTAGAAGATTGATAATAACGTCTGAATTGAAAGTGTTATATAATAACCGTTTACCTCAAAAAGAAAAGGTACCAAAAGCATCTTTGATTGGCTCTGTGAAAGGTAATGTGATGCTGATTCACATTTTTTTAATACAGTACATGGCACTAGCTAGAATGGTCCTTTTTCCTCCTAATTTTGCTGGGATGTGCTAGAATGTAAAAGAACAATAATACAGTTTGGAAGGACAAAACACAGTTTTCAAGAATATGATGTGTAAAAGCCTATCTGTTGCTACTAGCTAGCTGCTTCTGGATGTGTTTGGAATATAAAACTACACTTTCATCTTGCAATCATATCTCAACACCACAACATCCAATACTTCTCCACTTTCCTGTACAATGATTAAAAGTCATATACTCTATCCAGAATATTAGACCCTTTTGCTTCTTAACATTTTTCTTTTCAATGTCATATCTGGTTTAGCAACTTTCAATGTGTTTCTTCTGCTAAAATTTGATTTGAGATTTTTAATGAGTCTTATAGTATATTATATTTTTAATTTGATGACAGAATTAATCAAATTATCATAACTTTTTTAATTTGAATATTTAATTAATTAAGCAGTCCATTGCACGGGTTTTATTTCAATTTTCATGATTTAAATACTATTTCTCATAAGAAAAGAAAATAGAGAACCTCTCACTCTATTGTTCTTGAAAATAAACTTCTTTGCTTGACAGAAATACAAGTCTTCACCAGTTTATCTGTTTATAAGAAAATCTAACTTCTTCAAAATAGTAATTAATTGTAAATCTCAATAAATATTGAAAATGTATTTTCTTAGTTGCTTATAAAGTCTCAATAGATTTCCAAGATCTTCAAATATGTTCTTTCATTTTCCATATATGAAAATTATAGTAATAGATGATAATTCCAACTCAAGCAATTCAGGTACCTAATTCCATGACACAGAATGCATGACCAATAAAAAAATTCCAAACATGGTAAAATCTGTCATGAGATCATGTTGAAGTTATGTTTATTAAAAATTTTATCTGAATAACCTCATCAAAGCAAACTACCCATAAGGAATCAGAAAATGCAACCTTGCAATCTTATTTAGGACTTGAGGCTAAATAACCAAGTTCCTCAGCCAACACAGTTATATCTTCATCATCATGATCATCTTCTAATGCTAGTAAATCTTCTTCAACGTCCTCATTCAAAAGTTCTTCCCAGAGTACTTCCTCAATACCTTCATTTCTACTTTCAAGTTCACCTCCTTTCCCCTCTTCATCACAATTGTTCCTTTGGATTCGAATTTGTTCGCCCATGTTCATAACAAGCTCCATGTCAGAAACCTCAAGCTCTGATATCTCATTGTACTCCTCCTGTTCAAGTTTAACCAAACCTGAGCATTCTTCAGCATCACTAGGCCCTTGATCAATAGGTTTCCTTCTCTTGTTGGAAAAAGCTTCCTCCAGCTCCTTCCTCCACTCCCTTTGTTGAACCAATTGTTGCAAGAAGTTGGGGTTCTGCATTGCCCTTGCCAAGAACTTCATCATCTGTTGCTGTTTCTGCTCAGTCTTTTTGAGTCTACTTTCCATTGATTGAAGGTGGTTTCTTGTGGTCTGCTGTTGTTGTCTAAGCTTCACTAGCTCCAACATCAAAACTTGTCTGTCACGTCTCAACCCATCAACTTCTCCATCTAATCCAAACCTCCCTACTTCAACACAAGGGTCCAGAGATTGTTGTGGTGGCTGAGGTTGATGAGTGGTCTTCCTTCTCCTTATGTTCTTCAATAGATGCCTTTTTCCTCTAAGAAACCCTTCATTAGCGAACTCCCATTTATCAGGATCCACCTTCCTAAACCCCTACAACAATACCAAGTTCCTTCTTTTCAGATCCATAAAATCTCACTATGGCAACAAAGAATTGAGTCAGGCATATCTTAAGAAACCCTTCAATCAAACAAGATAAAGTTACACATATCAAATTTATAAATACATTACAGACCAAAAAGAGCAAGCCAATAATTTATGTTGTCATTTCCTGGTGCAATCTTTGTATTTATACTTTCAAGACATTACAGCAACACCAAACATCATATCCCACTGCATGAAGTGAGTTAGATTAAACAAATGAAGTTATGATCCCTTTTCAAGACATTAAACAAACAAAATGAGAACATGAAAGGAAGGTCAGGAATAAAAGTATACCTCCAATCAAATTTTACCAACTATCGTAAACAATCAGGAAATAAAGATAGACACAAATTAATACTAAAAACACGTTCAAACCTTCACGGTTTTCAATAGCAGTTCACAAGCCCTATGTTGAAAAGAATTTACATTACAGTTACTTATAATAGTATACAATTTCATTAATCAGAATGCAAGCAATTCTCAGTTTGAAACGGCACGGATTCACCATTGCAACATGAACGCAGATGAGATGATGGTTTCATTTTTCATACCTATCAAATAACACACCATGTGACCTAAATACAACTATGTATACATATATCATTTTTGCCCATTCTTATGAATTAAAATTAGTAGAAGAGAGAGACAAGCAATTAATGACAATATGGTGATGTCATGTGGATCATACTATATTATATAAGCATGCAGAGAGAGAGAGAGAGAGAGTAATATACATACATAGGTGTTGAGTTGTCTGACAAAGCTGGAGAAGTTGTTGTGTTTGAAGTATCTGGGGAGAAGAGTGATGGAAAAAGCCTGAGGATTCCACACAACGAAGCTGTTGTTTCCTCTGCTCCATGAAACTATCTCATCAGTGGAAACATCATCAACGATGTCATAAGTCTTTGTGAGGAATGGTGGAGGACCACTTTCATGAAGCCCCTCAAGTGGCTGTGGAGCAACCAAGCCTTCTTCAGGAAACTCCTCCTTCACAATCACAGGACCATCATCAACAGGATTCATATTTGGAATATACAAACAAATTAATCAAAACAAGCTTTGATCTGGGGTGGTGAAAAATGATGGCTTTGGCTTTGATTTTTGAATGTGAAGCTCTCTCTCAACAAGGTGATGATCGGTGGCAACTATTTAGTTATCTACAATGGTGCTGTTTTAGATAAAAAGGTGACACATTCAAGACAAGAAGGAGAGGTATAGTGTGGATGAAGTCAGAGAAATTGTTTGTGTTGTGGGAGGTTGGTGATCAACACTGAGTGAAAGTTTTGTGATCTTATATGTATTTGGAACACAAGACTTGAAGAAGATTTGTTTTGGAAATTCTTCAATGTGTTTATTCATAAAGAACTTCTAAAAACAGAAAATAATAATAAAATTATTACTTAAAAGTAATTCATATATAAATTAATTTATAAAAAATGTTTTTTAACTTTTAAAAAAAAAAAATTTTATATATATAAACTAATCTTAATTTTTAATTCTTTTTTTAAGAAAACACATGTCATAAGAATCAGTTAATAGTAGTTGATTGTTACTTTTTTTTCTTTTTTTGAGTCCTTTCCTTTTAAAGGTCACATGACTATTGAAAGGAACAGGATGCCAAAGTGGCAACCAGATATTTTATTATTAACACAGTTTTTTTTTTAAATTATAAAATAATAATTAATATAAATTTAAAATATTTATTATATTATTATTTTTTACTTAAAATTTTATTTTTCTCTACACTTTTATCTAAAGAATTATTTTCACTCATTTTATTTTTCTATTCTTTCTTTAATTTTTTCGACATAGTAAATATTATTAATTTTTATTTTAAAAATTTAATCTTTTCACTTTTTTATTTATTTATAAATATAATAAATAAATATTATATTAACAATTAGGTATAAAAAATACATCTGATAATCCATTAACAATATTGTTAAAAGAAAAAATAAAATAAACTTATTATAAAATGATGATGAAATCATGACACCAAAAATTATTATATAAATAAAATATATATATATATATATGAGTTTATTTATTTTCTAATTTTTTTAATTATTGAGAATATTTCTGATGTTTGATATGGATGTTTACATTATTTACATATTCTTTTCACACATTTTATTATGTGTTTTTATTTTTAGACATTTTTGTTGGCATGTTTGTAACAAAAACATCATAGTTTTGTAAAAAATTAGTATAAAAGAAGATTGTTTTACTGATGAAGAGAGAGAGAGATATTTAGAGAGAAGTTTCTAGAGAATTTTAGAATATTTCCTCTTTGGTTCTTTCTTTAATCATTTTCTTTCTCCTTTTCACCTCTTCATAGTTCCAATGGGAATGACTTGTCAGAAGTTTCTGGAACTTTTCTGAAGGAAAAGGTTGTGACTGCAAAACCTAATGTTCTTTAATACTCACCAAAATTTAGAATATATATGATATATAATAATAAAAAATATCACTGTAAAAACAATAAAAATACTAAATATTAAATTTTAACATATAAAATTCATAATAAAATTATTAAATATTAACAAATGTTTAACATTTATCTCATCTTATTTTTAAAAAAGAAAAGATTAGAATTTGATAGCATGCAGAAAAGTTAGGTTTGGCCATGCCCCTTTTCAGATGAATGGGCCAAGATTTGATTTTTTTATTTTTTATTATAATAATAGGCTAACAAATTTACACATAGCATTTGTTGACGTGGCAAGTTTAGTGCCACCAAATTTAAAATTACTGAAAGAAATTTAATATCTCTTTATTGAAGAGATGAATAAAAAATATTTAAAAATAGATTTAGGTGGAGAAATAAAAGCATAACATCACCTTCTTTAATGATTGAAAAAGCCAAAAGTCAATTTATCCAAGAATCAAATTATTTGAAGCTAAATCATCCCAAATTAAGTTATTTTAGTGAAAAGTCTATTAAAAAATATAATTATTATTATATATATTAAAACTACTGTAATTACCTACATTGATTTCTGCACTTCACATGTAACAGTTATCTAATATATGTATGCATATGTAACTCAAAAGTTCAGTCATATGTCATATGTATGTGTCGTGTAACAGAAATATATGCTCCCCCTCTTCTCTGATTTTCACAGATTAGAATCAAATTTAAACTCCAATGGTAGACTCACATGCTTGTCTCTAATAGCCAACAAGTCCCCATAATCATCATGCAAGTATGCTTTCAAGAATGCAACAATGACACCTCCAACAAACCTCCTCATAGGTTTCCTTGACTCTCCATTTTTGCATGCACAGTATGTAGCTTTCCCCCTAATTCCCTTGGTATCATCATCTAGCATGTCAGAGTGGCCATAATCCTTGGCCACAAAATACCATGCAGGTTTCTTACACTCTTTGAAGAAATTCTCATGGTTGACACCCTTAGGTGCACAAGGGGGAAACAAAGGATTCCTTTTCACTTCACCTAGACCCGACCCTATGACCATCACTGCCATATCAAAATCAAATGAGTGAGGAACATAGGTGAGAACTGGTGGTGGAGTTTGCTTTCCTTTGTCCATTCCATCAACTGGATCCACTCCTATCAAGGCTGAAAACTTTATATCAGTGGTGATGTTTAGTTTCCTTAGAGCAAGAGCAAATGCTGTTTTCCCTCCACGACTATGACCAGAAAGTGCTAGCTTGTTCAAGTTTGCTATTACATTTGGTGGAAGAAACTTGCTGAGTCCTTGAGATAGCCAATTGGTTATTGCAGCTACAGAACGAATCTCATCACTTGTATCAGGTCCTGCCACTGTGTACAACTGTCAAGAGCAAACAAGATTTAAATTAACCTTGCATTTGAAGGGATACTACTACTAGTGATTATGTAGCCACAATCAAATGAATAACATTCCATGCCAAAGCTCAATGTTTCTTGATACAATAAAGTTATAAGTAGTTTTGAGAGCTTTCTATTGAAAATATAGTTTTTTTTTCAAATAGAGAAGCTCTCAAAAGCACTTACATAGCTTTGTATCTAAAAATACTCTAAATTCCAGATTACAATGTTAAACTTCTATTTATACACTGATTGAAATTTGTTTTGTTTTACAGTATAGAGGCTGTTAAGCAATCTGGTAATAAGTAGGTTAGGTTAACAGTTAACCAAGTTATGTGAATTTGAGTCCAATTCACACACAATAATGAGAGTATTTCCTTTAGATGAGTTCTCTTGAAGCAATAGCAACACTTAAGAGTTACACATTTGGCGTGTAATTCTGAATACGGAGACATACCCAACAAAGGTATTCACTCATTTAGATTGTATGCTTTCTACATTTAGTTTGGTTTTGAACAAGAATCCAAATGAGGACAACATTATAATGCCTTGATGAATATGTCCTCAACATTGAAAGGATAGATGCTTCTTCTCATTCTGTACTTTTAGGCAATGTGATTTGGATCGTTTGCATGAGATACTAGGTTCAAAATTCAAATGATAAACAATTATATGCTACATAATGGCCTAAAGAACAAATTTACCCCTTCGTTCTTTCAGTTGGCATAATAATAATTAATCCAATTTATACTGATGAATGAACCATATCAAAGATATCTAGCTACATATAAATTGATCCTTTCTCCATACATAAGGGTTAGTTGTTCATCAAAAAGGGTTAGCCACATGATAATATGATAAAAAAGAATAATCTCTCTTATGCCTGCGTTTATGACTTCTTATTAATCAAGTAATGCCATGATAAACTAACCTACTCATTATCATCATGTTTTTCTAAGAAATAATAATCCCAAATCTTTTTTCCCAATTTGGAATTCAAATGATAAGCTATCACAGGAGACAGGGATGAACTTAATCAAATGCTTATACTCAATTCGATTAAATCCTCTACGATAGTGAGGGTTATTAGCATATGAGATATTATTCGTTTTGGAGATAAGTGATTTTATCATGATTTTGAATACGGTGTACATAAACTACCTTAATCACTCTTAATGGATGAGACCTTTTGGCATATTACTATAAGTCTCCCATGGAGGATAAAGGGATAAGAGTAGTTCGGATCTCTTTTCATTCCAACATATGTTGTTAATGTTTTAATCTCAAGTCCTCTAAGATTTTAATCTCAATCACAACATTCAAGGTGTTTTGGTAAATTCAGAAGTTCTACATTAATTAGAGTCGAAGCTAAAGATTGCTTATATTCATCCTTCTTTCTTGAACTACCGAAATATCTTTTAAGGAAAAAACTGAGAATATAATAAAGTAAATCATTAACCTCGTCCTTGCTAATCTTTATTTTGCTAATTAACAGAAAGAAAATCACATCCCAATCAATGACCAAGGGAAAAGAACACAAGTAATCAAAACAACTTACTCAGATGTATAACACTAATGTTCTTGTAAAAGGGATTTTCTCAGAACTGCTACATGCAAAACCAAGTAGTTTTTACAATAATGGAGTAAAATGGTAACTTACCTGCGGAGCAATAACAATGAAGCCATGAGAAGCAACATGTTCTATTAACTGAGAATAGAATGAGTTGTAAAGAAGATAGCCGTGTAGGAACATCAAAAGTGAGAATTCTCCAGCTTCAAGAGGAGAAGCAATCAAGAGAGGTTTTGGTGGTGGAACTGAACATAGAAAAAGAAAATAAGTTACAGTGTACTGAGCTTTGAGTAATCAAAAAATGCAAAATCCATAATTGTAAAAGTTAAGGGAAGCAAAGTGTACTATTTCTCTCTGTATATGATTCAGTTTCAACCCTTATAATCTCAGTTGTGTACCTTCCAGTGTCAAAGACACTGGTAGATGAATAAGAACACATAACTGATAGTTGAGCTTCTGATAAGTTTTTTCTTCAGAAGAATTAGATGACAAACTTGTGGCTTTTATATAGCCTTGTCACCTTTAGTTTTTTTTTGGATATTTTGGTTTGGTTCAAGATGTTTTTTTTGTTTGACTTTTAGTGGACCAAAGGTCCAAAAACATGTTTGAGGATATTACAAAATGGTTTCAAATGCTAACAAATCTCACATGAGATTCGTAAGGGAAAGGTATTAATTTGAAGCCCAGCCCAACAATCAATTGAATGTCTCAGCCCATCAATGGTCCAATGACAACGAAACCAGTTCCTATTATTTATGTTGTATAATCAAATATATATATATAGTAATGTTATAATGTTATAAATATTATATAATTACCTTAAAATAAATATTAGAAATTAAAAATAGTTATTTATATTTTTAAAATGATAAAAATTAAGGAAAAACATTTTATAAGAATGAATATCAAATTTGTTTGAAATGAAATCTAATCTTAAACGAATTTGATATTTGAAAACTTTGAAAGTTAGCCAAACAATAAGCAATACTGTGAACCATGATTCTTTATCCTACTCTCAAGATATTTTGGAATTGAAATCCATAAAAAGTAGTATGATAATAATCTCTAAAATGTTACTTACATTCTTTTTTATAAACTTTAGTCGGTGACAAAAAGAAATATTAAAAAAAATATTACTTACATTACCCAATATAAATATAAATATAAATATATTCTGAATGTCACTCAAAATTTCCAGAAATCCTCCACTTGAGGTGATGATTGGGAATGAAGCAAAGAGCATTTTTATTCCCTAGCTTGGTTTACACACTAGGTAACTAAAACTTTATGAAAATCATTTGCAGAACAATAAAATAAAAAGAACTGCATAAAAGAGCTTTTAAATTTTAAATTTACCACATCTTGAAGTAAAGTTAACAATAATTTACATGTTATGTCGCTCTCAGCAATATTTGGCAAGGCATATTCTATATCTGTTCAGCACTTTACTTTAAACAAACAAATACACAAAGTGAAGAATATAATCCAAAACAATGATGACTCTATCTCACAAACCTTAAACTATTTCTCGGGATCCAATGAATGAAAGCCCAAATCAACAGGTATAAACAAAGCACATAGATCATCACTCTTTGTCTTTTTATCTTCAATACAACACTTCACTCAAACGTGACCCTTTCTTTCTTTTGTTCTTTTCTTTTGACTGCCTTTGGTCTAAGATACTTACTCCTTTAACTACTTTCCAAATCAGCAAAAGAACAACACCAAGTTTCACATGATTTTCTCTCACTTTCTTTCAAATGACTTTACTTTCCCCATTCAAAAAATACATAAAAATATCCAAGGGTGTCCCCCAAGATTAAAGAAAGTAAGAAAATCCCCATATGGCATAAGTAGAACTTACTTCATTTCAATTTTTTACATTTGGATCAAACCCCCCCACCCCACCCCACCACCATCTATCAAAAGATCTACTACCATGTTCATTAGATCATTATCATCATCAATCATACAAAGCAAGGATCCATTCCCATCTCCCTTTTCCCAAATCCCAAAATTTTTCACTATCAAATGTTACATATTCTGTTTCTGTTGTTCCTCTCAGCAGCAACAGTTAGAAGCCTTGACACACCCTGAGTCCACACATCATACTCTCTCTGATTTCTGCACTCAAACTCAACAACACCACGCATCACTGTTTTCAAACCAAAGTAGCGACGGTTCTCTCCACCTTCAAGCAAGTGGCGACCAGGCCAAGCAGGCATGTCTTTGATCACTCCAAGCACCACATCTGTGCAAGATTTTCAAAAAAGGGGTTTGGAATTAAACTTAAAGAACAACCCTTTTGATTCTTTTCCTACTTTAAAGACCATGACTTTCACAAATCCCCAAACGGAGCAAGACCCACCTCCAATTCAGTTAAATTATTAGCAAGAGTGGGACAAAAAAGTAAACCAAAAATCAAAGTCTCACTCTTTTTCTTTTTTGTGATGGTCCCAGCAACGTGCCTGCTCTTCATCTTCACCATAACCTGAGCACAAAAAGAACCTCCAAAGGGTTATCACAATTTGCAGATTTCTTGGAAAACTAAAACAACTTGATCAGATCCCTTGACATCACATCATACTAAGCGCCTTCACTTTATTTATAACTTTTTCCACAACCAGGTTCATACTCATCATCAAAACTCTTAATTGATGACCAAATAATTGCCTATCTATATACCCTAGAACCAAAAGTACATTAACATTGTACATAATACATAATTTGGAACAAAGTAGAGAAAAAGTAACCTGGTTCATCCTGTTTATGTAAACAGATACAATTTTCCAATGCAGTTCACCTGCAAGTGCAACCAATTCTCAAATCAAATCATTTCCTAATCATCATATAAAGAAGAAACACAAGAAATTTAAAAATAACACAACAGAATCTGCTTTACTAATGTCTTTCACTCCACAGACACAAAACACAAACCATGCCAAATTATGTTAGCAGAGAACAAAACTTACTGTAACAAATATTATGAATCAAACACATTAAAATAACAACAGAAATGTAAATTTCAGGAAATATACCGGTGCGTGTGCGTTTGAGAAGTTCACATCCTCTTGCTAGCAACTCTCTGCTACAGATACCCAAGAAATTTTCTTCTGGCACAATTTCACCACTGAAGCTACTATTAGAACTTCCATTGCTACCGTTACCACCGCCACCGCCACCCAAATTCTTCTCCACAGGAATCACAGCTGCTATGTTCCAAACCTCCTTAAGGACCCTCGCTTTCAACGTGGCAGCCCCACGTAAAGCTGCAAAATCAAGTCACAAACACCATATCTCAACACAAAAGCACCAAAACCCCACAAAAAAAATCCCATGTAGGGACAGAAACAGATCCATTTTGCAAACAAGAACTAATGTTACCTGAAAATATTGCATAAGCATCAGAATAAGATAGTAAAAGGTTGTCCTATGTTAGGATATATTTCCAAAATGCTAGTATAAAACAACGAATAAAAACAATAATTGAGAGAAAATTTTCACCCTAATTTTGACAGATTAATAATATAAAGTTTTTTAATTTGATTCTTCTAAATTTGAGCAAGTGTGAAGTAAGTAGATATTAAAAAAATAACAAGTGGAGTTTTACTATGATTCCTTATTACAATAAATTCTTTAATCCAATATAATACAACTACTTAAAAAATTACCTTAAATATATATATTTTAAAATAATTATCACAAAATCAATAATGTCCTACATGTATATTGACCCTTTAAAGTTATTTACATCATAGTTAAATTCAAAATAATTATGCAACTATAATGTTAAATTTTTCAGGTTCAATTAATTAAAGTGAATGTCATTTGTTTATTTTGTCATGCATACCTGTGGCCGCAGCTGCCGTCAACGTCGTGATGTCGCCAGCAGATCTCACGTTCACGGCGGAGCTGACCACCGAGGCCAGGTGGTCGCGCTCGGCACCCATGGCTTCGGCCGCCTCCACACACTGGGCTGCCACCAGCGTGGCCGCCGACGCCACCGCCATGTCAGTCTTCGCCATCTGCTCGTCCTTTCCGGATCCGGAAGAGGCTGCAGTGGCGGCGGCGATGGCGGCAACGGCGGCGGCGACGCCAGCAACTGAAACAGCTGCGTGGAGCTGAGCATTGTGAGCCCTGGTCTCCTCCTTCTTCTTCTCCTTCCTGTCTTTCAGCCACCTCCCCATCGTCTTGCCACCACCTGCGGCGGCGGCCGCAGCAGCGCCGCCTGCACCCCAGTATTGACCATTCAGGCCTGTGATGATGCTGTTGGCGTTATGGTTGTTGTTGGAACGGTTATACTGCAGAGGAAAAATTCCATGTGGGGGGCCATTCTTAGCAACAACATAGACAAGTAACCAACAACTTGTATTGCGACATAAACTTTGTGTGTCCAACAATGGATCATGTCGTGTCAGTGAAAATTCTGTGTCTATTTCCAAATCACTAAAACCTTATCAAAATTTGTAAATATTTTAGTACTAAGTTAATAAAACTTGTTAACATTAGTCTCTGCTGTTCTGAACAAAAGAACAAGTAACAACCTTGGTGTGGCAGAGCCAAAAACTGTACTTATCTTTATTTATATTTTGGCCTGTGCCTATGGTTATGTTCAATCCCTTCTTCCAATTTTCCTCATAGGGTGGTCCATCGGCTATTAACACAACCCAATAGGGCAATTTTTTTAAGGCAAGTTCGGGAATCAGAAGAATGATTTTTGTTGGTGTTGTTGACCAATTTGACAAAGAGGGGGGACCAGAAATAATTGTTGAGGGATAACCTTGTAACTGAAATTGCAATGGAAACAAACAAGTGCAGCTTTTGGTATTGTAAACCGAATAAAATAATTGAAACACCCGGAGACATGAGGGTCTGAAGCAAAATTATTGCATTTTTTGCTGGGCTAAAAACACTATTTTCTGTTAACTAGTTTTGTAATTTCCTGAATTTTCTTTAGTGGGTAGTGGAAAAAAGAACAAAAACAAAACAAGTATTAGTTTATTTGTTTTATTCGCATTGAAGAGAGAAAAGCAGAGGACTCTCTCCAAGTTTGTTTTGTTTTGTTGGTAAGAGAGAAAGCTGAAACTGCATGTTTGGTCTGGTTGGTTGGTTGGTTCCAAGTGTGCAGTGATACCAGTGTTCGTGCTTTGCACCAAACCAAAAAGTTGAACTCCATTAAAAATAAAACATGTTTGTCGGTTTAGAGAGAGAAAGAGAGAGAGAGACATAGTTACCTTGAAATCGTCAATCTCAGAAGGGGAAACCGGGGGGCTATCTGTTAGGGAGCCATTAAGAGGGCCACTGCTGTGAGAGAGCCTTCCTGAGGTCCTTGGCGATACCTCCTGCTGAACAAACTCAAAACCACCCATTTTGCTTCACTCTTTTGCCACCATAAACACACAAAAATGGAAGACAAGTGCTACAAACATATTCTATACCACCCACTTTCACTCTCCAACGTTCTCTCTCTTATATATTTTAATTAAAATTTATAAAAAAAATTATAAAATAAAACTCACTAAAATTTGAAATCGTAATTAATTTTTTATTAATAATTAAAAGCGTGATTCTAATGCAAATTAAGGATATGTATTGAAATGATATTTCCTAAAATTTAAGTTTATAAATTATTTAGTATAGGTTTAATTATCCATATATCCTCTAATTAAATAAATTTTATCTGTCTCCATTTATAAATTATTTAATTTATTTTTTATACATGCAATTTTTTAGTTTTTATAAATTTTGACAGTAGAAGCTAAAAAGTTTAAAAATTATATATACACGAACTAAAAAAATTAAAATGACTAAAATGGATCATTTTAAAAGTAAAAGCTAAAAAAGAGTTTATATATATACATATATAAATACTAAATAATTAATAAATCATTAATCTAAGTACAAAGAAAAAATAAAATTAATGACAAAATAACCTATATATAAAATTTTAAGAAGATCCTGAAATTAGTTAGAGAGAGAACAATTTCTTACAGTCCCAAAAATGATAAAGAAAAAACAATTTCCTTCAGTGAATTCAATTACTAACATACTCCTGTTTTTAGCACTAATACAATGATTTCAAAGAAAAAAAATTGAAATAATTTTAATTTTTTCTTTCTTTATTCTCGTTTTTACATACAAGTAGTTGCAGAGAAAAGAGTGGAATGAGAAGATGAAGAGTGAATAGAAGAAGAGAAGAGTAAGTGAGCATACGGAGTGAGACATGATACGATCCATGATCATCTGCGAGGTTTCAGAGGAAGCAAAGGAGAAGGGGTTGCCGGAAACAGTGGCGGATTCTTCAACTTCACCCGCTATGTCTTCGAGTATCACCGATGCATTAGAATTGTTAGAACAAAGGTGGTTGTTGATGTTGTTGTTGTGGTTGGTTTTGGTCGAAGAAGGTGGAAGCTGTTGCGACGAAGAGAGGACCTTCGAGACTTCCAGCGCGGAGGCGCTCCACGACCGCGAGAGGAACTCCATGGGGTCGCGCGGCGCCGTGGCGTGAAATGGGTCGGGTCTCCACGCGGGTCGCTCCTTTTCCATTTTCGGGTTCGGGTTGTGAAGAAACGAAGATGAAGAGGTTTTAAAGAGTGAACGAAATGGTGAGAGTGGGAAGTTGAAATAGGAAGTTCTATTAAAAGAGCGTGGAGATATCTGACAACCGTTGATCTTTTTGAGGATTTGATCGACGGGTCTCGTTCCTCGCTGTCATCATGCAAATATACCCCCTACCACACTTCATAATTACAAGTTTGGACCTTCCATAGGTGTTTGATGGATGATAATTTTTTTATATTCTCATGATTTATGAAAATTATGAAAATCATGAATGTTATGAATTATAATTAAATATTGTTTGATTAATTATATGCTATAAAAAATAATCTAATTTTTAATTAAAAAATATATTTTTTATCATATTAAATTATTTAATAGAAATAATAGTAAAAAAAATTAATGACTTTTTTTATAGAAGTAAAAATCAATAATACGTTTATTATCAAGTCAAAGTGAATTAAGTTTGATAAACATTTAAATATAATAATTAAATAAATTCCATACAAAATAATAGTACTTGGTGTTTCATAGTAATGGTAAATATTTAAAATTATTTTAATATAAATATTTTTCATTTTTTTAAAGTTGAAGATAACATTTTTCTTTTTCAGTTTTTCTATTGAAATCAATTATATGATATATTTGATTTTTTAAAATTAATATAATAAATTATTTCTTAAAAATATATGTTTTTTTAAATAATGAATATAAATATTATAAAATACACTTTCCAAAATTAACTATTCGAATAAAAATAAAAATTTAAGTAAAATTAATATAATGATATGATATTAAAAAAACTCATATAAAATGCTTTATTAGATGGGTAAAAAGGAAAATTGTTTTTTTTTCAAGTTCTAGAAAGAAAAAAAAGTTATGGAAGAGTTACACTTTATGCTGAAGTTAATAATAATAAAAAAAAAAATCAGGATAAGATTAAAGCATTTGAACCTTTTTTTGAGTTAAAGT
This sequence comes from Macrotyloma uniflorum, assembly GCA_016859785.1. Classification (NCBI taxonomy): domain Eukaryota; kingdom Viridiplantae; phylum Streptophyta; class Magnoliopsida; order Fabales; family Fabaceae; genus Macrotyloma; species Macrotyloma uniflorum. The sequence goes on from BDMB01000012.1 coordinate 243,700, forward strand.
GAGAAAGTGTTTCAATTCTATGTTGCATTTGATAACTTTTTTATATCCAAAACTAAATTATTTCCATCTAAAATCAGATTTATGAAAAAAAAAAGTTGTAAATAAAATTTATTTGAATAGTATAAAAAATAATATAAATAAATAGAATTGAATATATATTTAATTATTTTGGAAGTGGGAAAGTGAAGAAAAAGTGGGTCCCATGGATGGAGAGAAGAAATGGTACGACATGATTCGGTTGAGAGGAAATGCAATCGCTGAGACTCTGCTGCTTCGGTGCTGCCACTCACTCACAAACAAAACAAAAACACTGCAAAATTACACTTTTCTCAAAACTAACTTTATATATTTTCTTTTTTCTTTTTATTACTGAAAATAAATATTGAGGTAACCACATTATTACAATTTTATTAATAAAATTATTAAATTTACATTAGATCAACCATATATAAATAAATATGTAGATATATTTTCAAGTTATATATAAATAAAATATAAACTTATTTATCAGAATAAGTTAAACATCTACATGATAAATTGGTAAAATTATTTTTCTTGTTTGCACTTAAATATTAAACTAAACAACTAAAAATATTTCTCATAAAATTAACTCACATAATATTTTTATTTATTCAAAAATATATATTATAATTCATATTATACTTACATTCTGATTAAGTAACTTGTATTTAATTGTATTTTTGGAAAACCTAAAACAATTCATATTCAAAATATATTTTGTAATATTTATCTTTATTATTTTAAAAATATATATAATTTTTGTATAAAAAATATTTGTTAATTTGAAAAAAAATTAAATGTATCATATAAATTTTATTCCGATGGATTTTGTTAATTTAGAAAAATTTAAAATTCTTGTTATTAGAAATTTTCTAACTAGTCATAAAAACAAAAACAAAAAAATAGAATGATACACTCACAAAGAATTAATTGAATTTTACAATTTATTATTTTTTATTAAAAACTTTTTCTTTTTTATTTTATTTTTGTTTGATAGAATGAAAATAGGATAGAAAGAGTAAAGTAAAATGAAAGTAGTATACAATCTATCCACTACAAGAATCTTTAAAAAAAAATTGTATTATTTTTTTTTACTTTATTTTCATATTTTTTCTATTTATTTTTTATATTTCTGTCCCTCCTAATTCTTTCATTCTTACTAAAATAATCTGAATGGAATCTTGATAGATATATTTGGAACATTTATTTTGGACTTTTACTGATTTATGTTAAATAATTGATTGAGTTATTTAAGATTTAATCATCAATTGTCAACTTTTAGAACTTTTTTTACTTTAACATATTTGTAATTTGGGGTTTTTATGATCTAGGTATCCTTAAAAAATTAAATCAAACATCTACAATTTTATATTTCACAAAGCTTAGGCTAATTTTGATGGATTTAAAAAGAAAAAGTATCACATTAACTCAGAATCAATATTCAATCTTAAGAACAAAAATTTTGCACGTTTCATAAAGATACTATAGAAAATTTTATCGATCTACAATTCATAAAAATGCTCTATTTAACTAAAGAAATATGTGAAATTTGATATAAGAATTTAAAAGACATTTTTGATGAAAATTTGAGTTGTTTCATGGAAGAAAATAGTAGCAGATGTATGCAAGATTAATCTTCTGACAGTGTCTTCACCACTGATCTGACTGATCTGAGTTTCGTGCATTGCTCTCACAGTTTACTGTAAACTCATGAAAACTGAATCCACTGCACGAGGAATATGATATGACACTATGACATTATTCAACATGTATAAAGCTACGTAGGACACATTAATGTTATATCATTTACTACAACATTAATCAAACCTTCACTGTGCTGCTCCAATCTTGGATGGTCACGAGTTCCCAGCAAGGAAAGAGGGGACAAGGATGTTACAGTTGCATGAAGAAGAAGTGTCTCATGACATAGTATTAGGTTTTAAGCATGCATGAGACCCTCTGATCAGAAACATCTATCACTACAACTGTTCATCAAGCTACCTTCTCCATTAATGAATCCTCTCTCTCGGTTCAAACCTAGATTCATAGATATGATCTATGCCTTCATCATCATCATCTTCATTCCATGCATGCAGCCTCACCCTTTCTTTTTCATTCTTAAGTAATCAATTTAATATATATATATATATATATATATATATATATATATATATTATCTCTTGTACGGGATAAATTAGAAGTCGCGACCTGAGTTTTGTCTAAATTTGTTGAAAAATTTCACATTAACTAAAAATAAGGTCGAACTATAATATACAAGTGAGGTGTAAACCTCATCTTCTAAATTGGTTTTGAGGGTGGGCTCCTTAAACCATGTAAAAGGGGATCATAATATATTAAGAGGTGGTCCAATTTAAGCCCAACAACCTATCAATCAAGGTTCGGTATATTAATAAATGGCTGAATCTAGGTCCAACAATTTTGTTAAAATGGCTCTGATACCATGTAGAAAGTGATTATTATGGGTCTAACTCACCTCCAAAACCGATTCAAAATGTGAGGTTTACATCTCACTTATATACCATAATTTGGTCTCATTTTTAGTCAATGTGAGATTTTCAAATAAAATTCAATAACATATTATCAAGAGTTTAATATATTAACAAGTGATTCAATTTAAATCAAACAATCTCATTAACCAAACTTTGATACTACACAGAAAATTATTATGAGTTTAACTCACTCTCAAACTGATTTAGGAAATGAAGTTTACACCATTGAAAATCTCACATCGCTTAGTGATATGACTGAATTAATATATATTAAGTGGGGACAAACTTAACCTCATAAAGTTAGTTTCATGAGGTTAAATTAAATTTAAAGCCCACTTCTATTATACACTTCACTTATATACTATACTATATTTTAATTTTTTTTAATAAAAAATCATAAAAAACTAATAACATAAAAAAAGAAATTGAAAATAATATTAATATATTCTTTTCGTGCAACTTCATGTCTAAATTTAATTATGATTACATGGTGTGCAAATGCAATGTAATGTCACCTGGCACACGAATGGAAAAAAAAATGGAGGGAATAGTGTTGATTATGATTCATCCTTGGTCGTGTATTTGTTTTGGCATTATCATGAATAAGTACGTACGTGTGAGTACACCTCATTTGATGAACTTGTTTGCATTAATAACTAGAAGACTCGAATTCATTAAATCATATCATATACAAATTATTAAATGCATGTTTTCACCTTTAAAATATATATATATATCATGTTATAATATGAGAATTATATATATCTTTCCATCAATCTTTATATAAAAATTTGTATATTTTTTTATTTATATATTACAATTTCTATTAAATGTAATATAGAAAGTAATTATATATTTAATTCGTTTTTAAAATTAATTTAAAAGATGAGATTTATACTTTATTTATATATTATAATTTGATTTTATTTTTAATTAGTGTAAGATTTTTTCAACGTACATGACTCTTTGACTCTTTCGCATAACTCTTTCGCATGATGTATGTGTAGCTACACGAATTCTTCTTGCATGGACAAAGACAGAATGAGGAGAGACGAGACAAGTAGCCATAATGCAGAAAATGAGATTGTGACCAAAGCAAATGGACACCATCTACATCTACAGTAAGAAACAGGAACAGTGATGGAAAGTGTAGAAGCAGTCATTGTTACTATCAACTATGCTGGAAACAATCCTCTCTGTCTTCATCCTCATATCTGCAAGCTGTTTTAGGTTGCACACCAGAGACAGATACAATTTAACAACCACTCGCCAGCACATCACAATTTCATCTTCCAATAATTAATCTTCACATGCAAAAGAATGCACATGCACGATTACAATGAGAGAAACAGAGAAACAACAAACCTCGTAAATTAAAACTACACTATATGAAGAGTATACAGTAGAAAGTAATTAGTATTGGAAAATGAATAAAAAGAAAGTGTTGATTAAAGAAACTAATAAATATGTTTACCATTTTTCTCTAATTTTTCAAATTCTATACAAGAATAAATCAAGTTAGTTTAATAAATATTTCAAAACAAAAACAAGTATTTATGATAAAAAATTAGAGGAAAGTGAAAGAGAAAAAAAGTATCCGAAACATGATTGAATATTTGAATGTGAGTGAGAAAAAAAATGGAAAATAAGAATGGTGGGTCCAAAGTGCCCCTCACTCTCTGACCCAACAATTACAAGAGAGACTGTGACAGATACGTTTTACCGTCGCAAAATATTCACTCCTCATTAAATCACTGAATCACTGACCTTTCTTTTTCAACCTTTTGTCTTTTATTTTAAAAAAATAATAATACATAAATCCGTTTTTTAGTGACAGATTTCATCATATTTTATTTATATTTAGTGTATTTAAATTATATTTAATAATTTTTTTTATAAAATATATGTATTAAATATAAATATAAAATATTTAACAAATTAAAAATATTATATAAATATTTTGAGAAATCTGATATTTATTTATGTATTATATTTTTTATTTATAATTTATTAAATATATTGTAAAAAGTAATTATAAATTTAAGTATTTTTAAAATTGATTTAAAAGATAAAGATTATATCCCATTTACATGTTACCTATATCTAAAAACATTATATTCATGGGTGCTGATTTTCAATCAACCTTCTTCTGCCATTTTGGATTTCCCATGCATTCGACTTTCCATCTTGCTACTTCTCTCTTTGGCCTCACTTGTCCTTGTCCCTTTTGAATCTTTTTATTTTCCACCACAATGTTTTGTTTATATTTCTGGTTAACTGGTTTTTCTTCCATGAAATTGGTTCCTTTTACAATAAAGTGTTAATCTTCTCTTTGTTATTTGTGGTTTTGGAATGTTAGTAATGTGGAAGGGACAATGGAAGTAAAGAAACGGCAAGGAATATTTGTGTGGTCAAATATGTGGGGCTGTAAATGGTAATTGGTTGGTCACAATGGTGAATAATTGGATAATGTTTGTACTTTTGTTTCTTTTAATGCCAACATTTTTGGCACTTGCACCCACATGACAAAAACATTCTTCCACCTACCTCCATCTTCATCTTTCTTCCTACTCAACTATTTCATTCAATTTTTAACATAATTAGGGTTCCAAAATCCATATTTTCCTGCAACTTTCCCCTTTCTTTTCCAGAGTAATTCACCTTTGTGCCATGCTGTATCTCATCACAAATCAATTGTTTTAATGCAATAGCTATTTAGTTTTTAAAAGGGTCAAATCGTTTTTGGGTTACTATCAAAATTTATTCTTAATGAATCTTTAATCAATAGTTCATGATGATTATGTGGGATTTTGAACATCCTTAGTTATTTACTTTGCTTTTTCAATTTGGTTGTTTCTGCATTTTTTTTTTTTGTCTTGTTTGTGCTCATCATTTTAGGCATGTTCATTTAATGTCAAATTCATGCATGGACATATAGGGATGAAAAGAAAAAGAAAAAGGTAGTTTAGTAGTTTACAAAGTATTTGATATTTTATATGCAAATTTCACAAAATAAAAAAAGATTAATAAGTCTGTTTATTTAAATTTTAGAGTGTTTGGGTTTATAGTTTTTATTTTATGCTTGATATTTAAGTAAAAAAAATTAATTTTAGTAATTTTCTAATATTATATTTTTTTTTCTATCATGGATTTCCCTTAGTTTATTAGGCTAAAAACATTATTTCACTTTTTATTTTAATCGAAACTTATCTTTATACATTAAATTATTTATTATTATTATTATCATTTTTGTTTTTATTTTATATTAAATATTCAATTTTCAAAAAGAGGATAAGAGTTAAAACTAACTTAGAACTATCTAAAGAATAAAACTGTTATTAAAGTTTTAGTTCATCTCTTTCTCTCAGAAGTGAGGAATCTGTAACACTGACACGAATTTGAACTTTAATACAAAAGCACCATGATTGAAGCCATGGCCTTCATGAATTCAAATTTATGCCAACCACAGAATTTTGCACCAAAATGGAGTGCTATTAAACAACACTCAAATTATTTAAATCATCCTCAAATATTCAATCACATGTTTTCTTGTGAATTTGCAGAAATTTATGTATAAAAAAGAAAACTAGGATTTAAGAATAAGAAGTATGAATAAAGGGATTAAAACAATTTTTGATTAAAAAACTGAAAAGCAATGTTAAACTTAAAGAATGTAGAATAAACTCACTTTAGATGATTAAAACTATATATTGAAACATTGAAATATCATATATTTATGAGATTAAAGTGGTGGGGTGCATTGCATATATAGTTGGTCCAATGTCATAAAGGCATCGTTTTCATCATTAACATTTTCATATTCTTCCTAAACCCAAAATTCTGGACTTAAAGCCTTGATGGGACCTTCAACTGCATATTAATTAATGCTTCCTATTCCTGATACAATTTCATGAACCTGATGGATCCAATTATATAAATATGATGGGACTTTCAATCACTTGCTGCAATTATATGTTTAATTTCTAATCTGTCACAGAAAATTTTAAACAATCTGTGATTGCAATATGATGGTGAAGATCTTAAAACCTTAAGGATATAGCTCAAACTGATATCATGAACATTAGTTGAAAAACAAAAACATATTTAAACTTTTATTTATTGTTGAATCAAACTTGTGTGAGATTTACAAAGTGAACTTTTTCTTATGTTTAATAAAAGGTTGTTATTGGTGGGAAGTTCTGCAGTTTAATTATATATTGTAATGATTCGAAAGTTGAAGGATGCATAATGAGATGGGTCAGTTCTGCATCAGCAGATTCAGTATTTGGACTGAGTTCTGTCTCAGTTTACAATATCAACAACTATCCACATTGTAAGTGCCAAATTATGCAGAGTTATGATTCTAGACTGTAATATCATTTTATATGCACACTGATTCATGAGTCACCACTGAATTTGTCTTTGTTGGAGACCCAATTGACCAGTTTTTTCATCTTGTAATTGTGTGATTAGCAAATTGTGAAGAATTAAAAAGGGATAATATGATGGGACAGAAGTATATATGTGTGTGAGGAAGCAAAGGGACAAGATTAATTGGAGAATGATGGTGGTATATCTTGCAGGAAACAAGAACTCATTTCATGGATGACATGGAGGCCTAACACTGTTCAAAGATGGTGAAACAACCACCCAATTGAGTAAATATCAAGGTTTGCATCCATGTTCAAGTTTCAAATTTGGTTTCAGTGGAATATTTGATTATGAGCACTAACACAACAAATGTGCTGACACTGAGGGGGACTTAATTTGACTTGAAGATGACATATCAATCACAATGTGCTTGAGGCATATATAAAGTTGGTTTTCAACATTTCTCATTCTTGATCAAATTAATTTCATGCCAAAGTTGAAAAACACTCTACTTTAATGGAACAAAGAAAAGGGTGAAAGGGAATAGGGAAACAAATATTTATGATTTTGGTTTGTTTTAGTGTAAGAGGATCATTCTAATATTTCTATTTTTATTGGAATCGAATACTTCTAAGATATGTTTTTCGCTGGAACGGTTAGATTTTAGTTTTTGGATGTCAGTTTTTGGTTCCGTGCATCCCTCACTTAAACTGGATGAATACCTGCGAAGGTACTCCGACATTCAAATTAGTTATAGGTTCAAAATAGTTAATGCGTATTGTAGAATGAATTATCTTTCATTTATTATCCTTATTTATACTGTTATTTGGATGAGTTGCTTGCTGGGCTAGACCCTTGATATTAGATTTCTTTTAACATGATACTTAAACGTTAATAGTTATATTTTAGTCGCTAATCTTCTTAGTTATATCTTAATTAATCATACTTCTAAAATCGAGGTGTTCTCGGTTTCATAACGATGTAGCCTAAGAGATAGACCGAGATGTATTCAACTCTTATCACCACAATTTCTATCCTCTATATCTAATTAATCCATTTTAGAATATTAAAAAATAAATAATGAAAAAGTTAAAGAAAATTAAAAATATTGATTTATAATTTGTTTTCTAATGATTTATTCAATTGATTGTATTTATATGATAAATGTGATTGAATATTTTTGTTGTTAATTATGTTTCATCCAAGACATACACTTTTAACATATGTAGTGTTAGCTTTTACTATCTTTTGTTGTTGAAAAGAGAAAGTGCATGGGATTCGAGCAACATTGGAACATTATGAATCACAAAAGATAGGCACAAGTAGTTCCAAGTTCCAAAGTCCATTCAAGAATCCTCCACTTTGAACATCAACGTACCATATTGTGAAATATTAATACTAAATTCATAAAGTTACATAAACAAAAGGGACATTTTTAAAACTTTGATTTGATCAAGTTGCTAGACTCAACAATAAAAGAATCAAATAAAGGGTCCTAAGAGAAAGGTAGAAGATGTTCAAATTTTTAAAGCAACACCCATTGTTATGAGGATGAAGATTGAAAAAAAAGAAAGGAAATTTTTTTCCTTTTTGGTGTATTAAGTGAAGTGGACCAAAGGAAATGATAAAGGGTGTGGTTGAATATAAGGAATGGTTTTGGATGAGAATGGTGGATATAATAACAAGACATAATGATGGTGGGAGTGGGAGGTTGGCCATTGTATAAGGCAGCGCCGTACGGTGAGTAATGGTGGAGGGTGGTGGTTGGACTTAGATAAAGTAGTGTTATGGGTGTTATTCATGATATAAGTCAAGGTTTGACTAAAAAATATATATAAATATAGGTTTCTTAAGACAGTTATATAATATTTATAATTTATAATTCATTAAATCTATCATATTTAGTAAATTATATTCAAAAATCACTCAAAAAATAATATTTAAAAGTTAAGTTACTGTTATTTTTATGAATAAATATTCTTATATTATGTAAAAAATAATTATGAATCTAACTCATTCTTAAAATTAGTTTAAAAGATAAAATTTATACTTTATTTATATAGTTTTAATTTTATTTTTAGTTAACGTGGAAATTTTTTCAATATCCTCTCATGTCGATGAGTCATTCATAACTCAAACGTGACCCGTTAACATGTGACCCTAATTTAGGTCTAACAACCTTGCTACATAGCGTCTCATTAACAAAGTTGTTAACAATCAGGGCTCCTCTCTTCAAACACAGCCCAATTTAGATCTAACAACCTGCTAACCAAGATTCAGTATATTAACAAGTGATCCAATTTAGGTATAACAATCTTATTAATCTTTTATATCATATAAAAAATAATTATGAATTTAATTCATCTCCAAAATTAATTTAGTTTAAAAGATAAGATTTATACCTCACTTATATATTATATTTCAATCTCATTTTTAATCAATATAAAATTTTTCAAACATATTAAGTATAACATATGATACAATATTTTTATATCGTGAAAATGAATAATATAAGATGAGACATGATGAATTTATGTTACAATTTTGTGATCTAATTTGAGGACCACATCATAATCTTTATACTTTGTTGAGGGCACCTAACATAATCATACCTCTAATAATTCAAAACTAGGGTTCCATGCACTATTCAAGTTGAATTTCCCATTCATTCATTTTTCTTTTCATTCTTCATTCTTATCAAACCAATGCCGCAAATCAAGGATTTATGCTCTTTGTCTTTTCTTTCTCAATATATTCACACAATTTTCTTTATAACTATTTTTCCAAGTACAAAATAAAAATTTAGAAAATTAGAAATAATTTTTCTATGGTTAATTTTAATTTAAATATTTTTTTAGGAGTTTATGAAAAAACATGTCTAATGATATGTATTGATTGTATTTAGGTTTTCTTATAAAAAAAAATAATAGCTTTGATAATTTAAACAAGATTTTATGGGCTTTTTAGCTCATTCAATTTTTTTTGGGCTTTGTTATTACCACGCACTCGCTTTTGCTAACTACACTCACTTCTAGTTTTTATTTATTTATTTTTAAATAAATAATATATTTATTTAAAATTTGAAAAAAAAATTAATTTCCTTTCGTTGTTCGTGTTCATGGTGATGAGTATTAACAGCAGAGCAGAATAGAGGAGAGAGAGAGAGGGGGGAACAAAACCTAGAAATCGCGTTTTGACTAAGAGTGTGTCCAAGATTGTGAAACCCTAACATACGAACGCAATCTGGAAGATGAGCATTCGAAGGTTGAGTGGCGAAGAATCGCAATCTCTTTACTCTCTGCTCAGAGCAGAGCAGCGTCCACTCCATGAGATCCTCTCCCAATTCAACTCCTCAATCTCTTCCTCTCGCCATTTCACTCTCTCTACCTATCTCCTCATCCTATTGCAGGTAACAATCCCTTTTATTTTCACCTTTTTTTCTTTCCTCACTCTGAATTCAAACTTTTAGGGTTTTCATATCAGAAATCTTGTACATATTTGACACTGATTAGATACTCATTCTAGCATGTCAGATTTTTGGCCGATTTTTTTCTCCTTTTTAATTGTTAAGATAATTAGATGGAAATGGTGTTGAATTGAAATAATGGGTGGGATTTTCATTTTTTGTAAGGGGGGTTTGTGTTTTTTTTATTTTTGTTAGGTTCAGATTTTTGGGAATGGTGTTGAATGTTGTTTAATTGGAAGCTTTTGTGGGCAGGACAACAAGGTTCTCAGCACCACTGAGAGGTTAATAGCTTTTGCTTTGCTAGTTGAGGCTTATTCATCCCAGAAACCTGCTTCAAATCCGTTTATAAGCTTTGTTGTAAACGTAAGCAGTTATTGTTATTGTTGTTGTTGTAGTTGTCATTTTGAACTCTTTTTGTCTGTGTACTATATGGTTTCTCTAATTATTTGAAGTTAGAGCGAGTTTTTCGAATGCAAGAGAAGGATGATATGATTATTTAACAAATATGACATGATGAACATAAGAAAGATGAGCAGCACACGAGATAAGGTTTTATCATTGAAATTAGTTGAAATATTGTCAATAATAGATGAGGTTGTAAATGCCTCAACATAAGGGGAAAATTGTTTTTATACCCGCATCTGTGCTGCTGTGCATGTATGCTAGCTGATTCTCTCCCATGTATATGCTCCACATGTAAATGAATAAAATGTTTGTGAGTGAAATTTTATACAAATATGGAAAGCTAGCATTTTTATTGCGGAGTGATATTCCACTGTTGTCTGTTTCTCAAATCTGAAATTCTGACAAAATAGAACTAACTATATTTCTTCTAAATTAGAATTAAGTTAGTAATTATTAATGAACATGCTATCTAAAAAAGAGTTAACTAACAAAGTCATCCATAAACTCAAGTTTGTGCAAATTGAATTTGAACCATGTTTACCATAATAAGTGATGGTGATTTTTTGTGAACTAACACAATTTTGTCGCTATGGTGCAAAAAAAATGATTGAGTTGAAGCTAAACTGATATGGCTTTAAGAGAATAAAGAGAAATCTGAGAAAATATATGATTGATGTGTTGAGATACAACTGAATGCTTTAGATAGATACTATAGTTACTTAGATCTAACCAACTGTTAGTTATTTACACAGAAGAAAAACAGAAAATGACTGTCTGACTAGTACCGCTTAACTGAGAGTGTTATGCTATACAATATACTCCAACAGTTTTTGATTTAATGTTAAACTAGCAACTGGACAACCATGTGAATACAAAAAAGTGGATGAGTGGAAGATAGTCAAGATGTCCAAATGGTATTATTTAAATCTGGATATTAACAGAGCTAAGTAGTGTTAGGTTAGATGGTTATTTGGTTCATGTAGCCGAGCTTGCCTGCTGAAATATATTCAGTGGTGTTGTTGTTTCTCTTTAGAGAATTCTCTTTTGGAACTTCTAATGAAAATCTTAGCTGGAACAATTATGCAAGGTTAATGATAAGCAATGGGAATCGTATGATGTTTCATCTATATACTACTAAGTAATAAGTTAGATTGTGCTTTTCACTCTCTACATTTTATGTTATTGTGTTATATAACTGTTGAGGTATTGATAATTCCTTGGTTACAGGCTTCCTGTAATGAAGGGTCAGAAAAAGTTGAGAGGGCATTTATTCTCCAGCTACTAGGTGTTGATAGCTCCAACAGTGGGAAAGAGGTTATATTCTGTTTTTTTGTCTAAACAATAGTCACATATATTAAGTGTTTTATTTATTCTCCATTATGATGTTGTTTTGTGTTCAACATCATTCCTATTTTATAGTCAAACATCATTCTTGTTATCTATTTTCTATAATGTCTTCGAGTTTATAGTGTGTGGAAGAGGAGATTTATAGGTATTGTTGTTAGCCTTGTGCAAGTTTTAATTTTATACTGTTATTGATACTCTTTAAAAATCACTCTTGGTCAAATTTGGAATAAGGAGTAATGTTTTAAAGGTGTTCATTGTTTTCTGCAATTTAGGTGAATTTAGTTGGAAATTTTTGCTCTCATATTTGTCTGTTGGAGAGCTAACCCTCCTTCCATGTTGCCTTTACCTTCTACTCTTCCAAAAATTTCCTTGAAAAAATATATCTTCTTTTTGGTCATTAAATTTTTTTTAGATTGGAAAAATTGTAAAGTGGAATGTTGGTTAAACATGTTGATAACGCATTTTTGGTTTTAGATTCTGTCACTTGTTTCATCTTCAACATGCATCTAAATGTTTGCTGTTGATCTTCCTTACTCTGTCTCTTTCATTAGATATTTATCTTTAGTGGTTTGTAATTTTTGAGGTTTTTTTCTTTTCCTGGAGGATTGCAGTTTCTTAAACAGTCTGCCTCAGATTATGTTAAAGGATTTGATCAGTCATTACATGTAAGTCACGATATGCCAAATACTTACCTATAGCATATCCAATATTGTCCTGCCTGAATATCTAACTTTTCTGAGATGTATCCCTGCTTTTTTAAATTTCTCAAGTTAGTCCTTCTCTTGGTTTAGGATTTCTATACTTATTTATCCTCTCTGATTCCAGGAGTTCCCTCCAATAGACCAGTTGACGCAGCAGTTTTCTGATAAAGTTCATCTAGAACCATATCGCACCTTATTAAAAGATGGTACTGTAAAAAATGTAGTCCCAGACCCAGATGTTCCCCCAAGTTGCGATGCAGATTCATTAGAGTATGGCCCATGCAGTGCATTAACTAATTTATATATATAGTTTCTTAGAATAACTTTCGCTTTGTTTTTAGTCCCTTAAATGGTTTCCCATAGCAATTTTAGAGTGGCAATTCAAAGTTCACATGGTCTAAATTATTATAATTACCAATTTATAGGTTTGATGTGCGACCCGGAACCAAACCTAAACATGGTGCTGGAGATAAAGAAGAGGCAGTAGTTGGTTTGTTGTCAAATCTTTCATTGGAAGGATTAAATCCTCACTGGATCAGACCACTTCCACCAAGGCTGCCTATACTTGATGGGGAGGTACTGCATATTTGTATCTGCAATATTTGATTCTTGGTCTTATTGTTTAAAACTATTTATACTTGGAACCCCTTTCAGCTTGTTTGGCTCAACCCTGATGACAATCACGAACTTATGTGGGACTATGGTATGTGTGTTGATACCAGCAGAGGAGCTGCAGTAAGGGATTTGATTGCAAAAGCTCTAAAGGGAGCCCTTGCTCCTGCACAGCAAGAGGTTATAATTATTATTATTATTATTATTATGATGATGATTATTATTATTTAATAGAAGAGGAAAACCTTGGAGCAAAGATACCCAATCTCTTTGCATCTCTGTTAAGGATACATGGATAAACCACTTGAAAAGACCATGTGCTTTGCACTGAATAAAGCGAAACTCTTAACCTTATCTCAAATTACTTGTTCAACGCATGAAACATCTTAAAATGAGTGTTACTATAACCAAGTAGCATATGGATTGCTACCTTTTTTAATAAGACCAAACTCTCTGAATCTAGTTAAAAGTTGGTCTACTGACATTGGACATCATTAAGAGACAGCAGCAGAACATTGTAGCGACAGATGAACTAATTCTGAACAAGCACTCCACTATTGTTTACATATCAATGGAAAAAACCTTGTGGCTTTTGAAACTTGTAAAGTAGAATAAGATAATGAGATGGTCTCTTGATTGATTTTTAAGAAAAATAAAATCTCCTTCTTTTAGGTTGGGACTTTCAGGAAAACTAAGTAAACCACTAGAATACTTTTCTTTATACTATAGCATTGATGATTATTGAGTTTAGGTGAGAGAGTATAGAGTTTCTGAAATTCTTATTGAAATGAATTCAACCCTCCTGTACAAGAGACTACAACAGGTTTATATAGCTGTAACGGACTGTAACAAGCTCTAACTGACTATAACTTTTAGTTAGTTAGAGGTGACAGCTTGTCAAAATATAACAACCTAACAGAACTACTGCTGTGCAGAGAAAGAAAAAGTATTCAGAGTAAAACTATACTCCAATGATAATCTGCTGTATATATTCCCTGCTGGTTGCTACAGATTGCATCACGTTGCAATGTGGAAAGTGATATGTACCTAGTTTTTATTTGTCAAATGTTTATGCATAGAACTTATAATTTTCTTTTAATCCAGCAAGTCCTGGTGGAGCTAGCAAATGATCCAAAGCTTGTATATCACTGTGGACTGACACCAAGAAAATTGCCAGTATGTGTTTTTGTAATCTTTTTGACAAATCAATGACCTAGTCAGGTCTTGATGTTTTTTCTCATTTCTTTTTGTTGATAATAAGATATTAAATGTACTATTAGAAGTTGTTAGAATATTCTAGAGATCTCTTTGTAATTATTATTAGAAGTGGTTAGAAGATTCTAGAGATCTCTTTGAAAATAGAAGTGGTTAGAAGTTGTTAGAAGATTCTAGAGATCTCTTTGTAATTAGAAGTGGTTAGAAGTTGTTAGAAGATTCTAGAGATATTCCTTTAGGGATAGGATTCTCTATATATAGATGTTGATGTACTACTTCAAAAAAACGAAATAGAAAGTATATTCTCTTTCATTCAAGTTAATTCTTTCAACTTGGTATCAGAGCTCCTAATCTTGGGGGTTCTGCTTCCGCATTTCTTCACCATTATAGACACAGTTCTTCTTAGGGTTGCCTGAAGTGCACCCATTTCCTTTAATTATCGGGTTAGCCTGAAGTGCACCCATTTCTTTTAATTATAGGGTTAGCTTGAAGTGCACCCAACTTATAGTTTTATCATTGGAGCAGTCGCCGAAACCGCTACTGAAGCAGTTGCCAGAGTTGTCACTAGAGCTGTTGTTGTTGAATCAGCCATATTTGGAGTCATCACAAGTTTGCGTTCTCTCTCCGCAACATGTCAACTCCTTTAAGCAATACCGATCTTCCTCATTTACCAGATGATAGTCGTCTTAATGGTCGAAATTATCTCCAATGGGCTCAATTTATCAGACGCACGTTGAAAGGTACTGGTAGGCTCAACCACATTGAAGGAGATGCCATAGCTCAAGATAACCCTAATTTCCAAATTTGGGACAATGATGATTCACGAATTATTACATGGCTATGGGGATCTATGACTACAGAAATAAGTAGAAATTATATGTTCTACTCCAGTGCCCGTGAAATCTGGGAAGACCTTGCAAATACTTATTCTATGCGACAGGACATTTCTACGTGCTATGAACTTGAAAGCAAGATTTTTGGTGCCAAGCAAGGAACTCTTTCTGTCGCAGAATACTATGGAATGTTAAAGGGACTGTGGATTGAGTTGGACCAATATCAAAATTTAAGGCTAGAAAATAGCCGAGATGTTGCAACTCTTTCTCAGTTTGTTGAACGATCTCGGATATTTAAGTTCTTGTCAGGATTGAATCCTGAATATGACCCTATTAGGGCACAAATTCTTGGGAAGGAAAAACTTCCTTCTCTATCTGAAGTTTTCTACATCGTCCGAGGTGAAGAGACTCGTCGAATGATCATGATGAATGAGCCCTCCACTGAAGGAGCTGCCATGTTATCTGGAAAAGCCTCTAAAGTTGGGACTTCAAATCCTGGAAACATAAAACTCAGTTTCAAAGGGAAAGATGATCGTTGGTGCTCTCATTGTAAGAAATCTGGCCATACTAAGGAAACTTGCTTCAAGCTACATGGAAAAGAGAAAGTTCTCAATCGTTTGGCAGAACTAAAAGGACAACACCCAAGGAAGGCTTATCAGGCAACTTCAGATCCTGAAAATACCAGCAAGACTCCTTCATCCCCTGTAATTGATGAAGGAATGCCTGAACTTCGTGCTGAAATTGAAAGACTGAAATCTCTTATGGAGTCTATCAGTAAGCCGTCTTCCGGTACTTGTTCTCTAACCATGACGGGTAAGAACTCCAATTCCTCTTCTAATGTTTCTAAAACTGTATGTAAGGACTCTTGGGTTCTAGACTCTGGTGCGACAGACCATATGACTCCTCATTCATCTTTTTTAACATCATATATTTCTCTTTCTGGTAACCACATTACTGTTGCAAATGGGACCCATATCCCAATTATTGGACGTGGTAACATCTCTCTTTTACCATCCCTCAACCTTAAAGATGTTCTTTATGTTCCAAAACTTTCTAATAACCTTATCTCTGTTAAAAAACTTACTCATGACCTAAATTGTTCTGTAACCTTCTTTCCCACTCATTGTGTTCTTCAGGATCTTGCCACGGGGAGGACGATTGGAACTGTTAAGGAACAGGGAGGGTTGTATTACCTTAACAACTTGGAAACTAAGGATAGTATCAGTAAGAACCTAACTGCCTCTTGTCTCCAGTCTTGCACTACTTTTGAGTCCTCTCAAATTTGGCTTCTCCACCATCGTCTGGGACATCCATCCTTTTTTGTTCTAAAGTCTATGTTTCCTTCATTATTTTCCAAAGAGCAAAGAGTCTGCTGAGTCTTTTAAATGTGATGTATGTCAACTTGCAAAGCACCATCGTGCTACATATTATCCTAGTAATACAAAAAGTGTTCATCCTTTTGATTTGATTCACTCTGATGTTTGGGGACCTGCATCAAACACCAGTATATCTGGTGCGAAATGGTTCGTCACTTTTATTGATGACTGTACCCGTGTCACATGGATTTTCCTTATGAAAGAAAAATCTGAAGTTTTTACCTTATTTGTCAAATTCTTCCATATGATAAAAACACAATTTGGAAAGATAATTAAACGTTTACGTTCTGACAACGGGAGGGAATATGTAAATCGTGACATGTCTAAATTCCTTTCCGACAATGGTATTGTTCATGAATTTACATGTGTGGATACACCACAACAAAATGGCATTGCTGAAAGAAAAAATAAGCATCTTCTTGAGGTGACACGAGCACTTCTCTTCCAAATGTATGTCCCTAAATCTTATTGGAGCGAGGCTGTCCTTACTGCTGCCTATCTTATTAACCGATTACCCTCTTGAGTTTTAGATGGCCTGAGTCCCATTGATTCCATGTCTTCCTTCTTTCCATCTGTTCCTTTTCTCTCTAGTCTTCATAGTCGAGTATTTGGATGTGTTGTGTTTGTCCATATTCATAGTCAATTCCGTGGGAAGTTAGATCCTAGAGCTATTAAATGCATATTCATTGGTTATGCTTCGAATAAAAAGGGATATCGGTGTTACCATCCTCCCAGTCGAAAGTTTTTCACCTCAATGGATGTCACTTTTGATGAAACTCAATCCTTTTACTTGCGTCCTCAGCTTCAGGGGGAGAGTTCTATTGAAGCTGAGTCTTTTGAGTCTCTTGAGTCATCTTTTGTCCCAGAACCGTCTCATACTGATACTACACTTAGTACTCTTGATACTTCTCCTAACTTATCTCATATGAATGTCTCTGAAGTTGCTCCTAACGAGGGCAATGTCGTCCTTGAGTCTGGGGCAACTCCAGAAACTAGTTGTCCAGAAAGTTTATTCCGTATACAATATCAGAGGAGACAAAAGCAACCTAAACTGATCCAAGGACAGTTTCAATCGTCTGAGCCAGGGGTAAGTGTTCATTCTTCTGACACCTTTGAACCTTTGGAAAATTCTGAGAATAATAATTGTGAACCTAACCTTGATGACCTGCCCATTGCTTTGAGAAAAGGAACTCGGTCTTGTACCAAGTATCCTATTTCTCATTTTGTGACCACTAAACACCTTTCTATGCAGCACCAGAGTTTCCTCTCTGCCATTGATGCAATTAGAGTCCCTACATCAGTTCAAGATGCATTGAAGGATGAGAATTGGGTTCAAGCCATGAATGAAGAGATGAATGCCTTAGAAAAGAACCATACATGGGAAATTGTTGATAGACCATTAAATAAAAAGGTAGTAGGATGCAGATGGGTTTATAATGTAAAGTATAAATCTGATGGCACATTAGAACGTCACAAAGCAAGGTTAGTCGCTAAAGGATATAGTCAGACTTATGGTGTTGATTATGAAGAGACTTTTGCTCCAGTGGCAAAGATGAATACTGTTAGAA
>BDMB01000012.1:262129-272890 GCA_016859785.1 Macrotyloma uniflorum
TACGCTTGCATCAGCAGTAAGGACAGCCTCGCTCCAATAAGCATCTTCTTGAGGTGACACGAGCACTTCTCTTCCAAATGTATGTCCCTAAATCTTATTGGAGCGAGGCTGTCCTTACTGCTGCCTATCTTATTAACCGATTACCCTCTTGAGTTTTAGATGGCCTGAGTCCCATTGATTCCATGTCTTCCTTCTTTCCATCTGTTCCTTTTCTCTCTAGTCTTCATAGTCGAGTATTTGGATGTGTTGTGTTTGTCCATATTCATAGTCAATTCCGTGGGAAGTTAGATCCTAGAGCTATTAAATGCATATTCATTGGTTATGCTTCGAATAAAAAGGGATATCGGTGTTACCATCCTCCCTGTCGAAAGTTTTTCACCTCAATGGATGTCACTTTTGATGAAACTCAATCCTTTTACTTGCGTCCTCAGCTTCAGGGGGAGAGTTCTATTGAAGCTGAGTCTTTTGAGTCTCTTGAGTCATCTTTTGTCCCAGAACCGTCTCATACTGATACTACACTTAGTACTCTTGATACTTCTCCTAACTTATCTCATATGAATGTCTCTGAAGTTGCTCCTAACGAGGGCAATGTCGTCCTTGAGTCTGGGGCAACTCCAGAAACTAGTTGTCCAGAAAGTTTATTCCGTATACAATATCAGAGGAGACAAAAGCAACCTAAACTGATCCAAGGACAGTTTCAATCGTCTGAGCCAGGGGTAAGTGTTCATTCTTCTGACACCTTTGAACCTTTGGGAAATTCTGAGAATAATAATTGTGAACCTAACCTTGATGACCTGCCCATTGCTTTGAGAAAAGGAACTCGGTCTTGTACCAAGTATCCTATTTCTCATTTTGTGACCACTAAACACCTTTCTATGCAGCACCAGAGTTTCCTCTCTGCCATTGATGCAATTAGAGTCCCTACATCAGTTCAAGATGCATTGAAGGATGAGAATTGGGTTCAAGCCATGAATGAAGAGATGAATGCCTTAGAAAAGAACCATACATGGGAAATTGTTGATAGACCATTAAATAAAAAGGTAGTAGGATGCAGATGGGTTTATAATGTAAAGTATAAATCTGATGGCACATTAGAACGTCACAAAGCAAGGTTAGTCGCTAAAGGATATAGTCAGACTTATGGTGTTGATTATGAAGAGACTTTTGCTCCAGTGGCAAAGATGAATACTGTTAGAATCATTCTCTCATTGGCAGTTTATTTTGGTTGGGAATTGCAACAATTTGATGTGAAAAATGCTTTCTTGCATGGACATTTAGAAGAAGAAGTGTACATGGAAATTCCTCCAGGTTTTAGGTCTACTGAAGAGGGGAATAAAGTGTGCAAGTTGAAGAAAGCCTTGTATGGACTCAAGCAGTCACCCCGTGCTTGGTTTGGTAGACTCACTCATGTTATGATCTCCATAGGGTATCGACAAAGTCAAGGTGACCATACCTTGTTCATCAAGCATTCCCCAGAAGGTAAACTTACTCTACTCTTGGTCTATGTTGATGATATGATTGTTGCAGGAAATGATCAAAATGAACAAAAAATTTTGAAAGAAAAGCTTGCTGCTCAGTTTGAGATGAAGGATCTAGGAAAATTAAAATACTTCCTTGGAATTGAAGTAGCTTACTCAAAGAAAGGGATTTTTATCTCCCAAAGGAAGTATGTTCTTGATCTTCTCAAAGAAACAGGAAAAATTGATTGCAAGACCACTGGAGTTCCTATAGAACAGAACCATAAAATTGGAAGTGATGAAGACAATTCTACTGTGAACAAGGGTCAATATCAAAGACTTGTGGGGAAGCTCATTTACTTAACCCACACTAGACCTGACATAGCCTATGCTGTGAGTGTAGTTAGTCAGTTCATGCATGATCCAAGGGAGAGACATTTACAAGCTGTGAACAAAATCCTTCAATACTTGAAGACAAGTCCAGGAAGGGGATTATTGTTCAAGAGGAATGAAAAATTGAAAATGGAAGTTTATACTGATGCAGATTATGCAGGGTCTATCACAGATAGGAAATCCACTTCAGGATATTGCATGTTCTTGTGTGGAAACTTGGTGTCTTGGAGAAGTAAGAAACAAAATGTTGTTGCAAGGTCTACTGCAGAGGCTGAATTCCGAGCTATGGCTCATGCGGTGTGTGAATTGTTATGGTTGAGAATTATTCTAAATGATCTTAAAGTGTCATGTGAAGAGCCTATGACTTTGTATTGTGATAACAAATCAGCTATTAGCATTGCTCACAATCCAGTCCAACATGACAGGACCAAACATATAGAGATAGATCGACATTTTATTAAAGAAAAATTGGATAGTGGCCTTATCACTGCTTCTTATGTCCCGTCTGGACTTCAGTTAGCAGATCTCTTTACAAAAGGTCTTTCCACTGAACGATTTCATGATCTCACATGCAAGCTGGGAATGATAGATATTCATTCACCAGCTTGAGGGGGAGTGTTGATAATAAGATATTAAATGTACTATTAGAAGTTGTTAGAATATTCTAGAGATCTCTTTGTAATTATTAGGTTAGAAGTTGTTAGAAGATTCTAGAGATCTCTTTGTAATTAGAAGTGGTTAGAAGTTGTTAGAAGATTCTAGAGATATTCCTTTAGGGATAGGATTCTCTATATATAGATGTTGATGTACTACTTCAAAAAAACGAAATAGAAAGTATATTCTCTTTCATTCAAGTTAATTCTTTCAACTCTTTTTAAATCAGGAACTGGTGGAAAACAATCCCCTTATTGCAGTTGATGTTCTCACTAAGTTGATAAAGTCTCCGGAAATATCAGAGTATGCATTTTTTCCCTATTATATTTTTCTGTTCTCTACTATTTAGATTACCCTGTTGCTATTATTTTTTTTATTTCTATTTGCTTATTATGGATGCAGATACTTTACAGTACTTGTCAATATGGATATGAGTCTACATTCAATGGAAGTTGTGAACAGGCTTACAACAGCAGTTGAACTACCATCACAATTCATTCACATGTACATAACTAATTGTATAGCATCCTGTGTGAGCATCAAGGTACTTCGCTTTGCCTTATTCCCATAACTTTTACTTTCCACAAAACAAACGTTTTCTTCACAAAAAGCTTATGCTTTTGTAT
This sequence comes from Macrotyloma uniflorum, assembly GCA_016859785.1. Taxonomy (NCBI): domain Eukaryota; kingdom Viridiplantae; phylum Streptophyta; class Magnoliopsida; order Fabales; family Fabaceae; genus Macrotyloma; species Macrotyloma uniflorum. Next base: position 265,260 of record BDMB01000012.1, read on the forward strand.
AATAGTTACTGGCATTTAGTTTCTTGATTTGTAGATTACGTAGGGATATTGGATTGAGTTTTTGTGATATTTTTTTCGCGTATGGAAGTGGTATGGTAAACATAAAAACAATAGGGATATGGGAAAATTTGGAATGATAGATAGGAAAATCATTGACCTTAAGGGATGATGTTAGGTCTGAAATTTGACAGAAATGACCCATCTATCTGTTGTCTAGTGGTATGATAGAAGGTCTTCCGAGATAGTAAAGGTTGTCAAATTGTAGAGTCTAAGTAAACTTGTGTAGTTTTTGTAAACTTGATACATAAACTCCCAAGAGTTTATCTAATATATAAAATTAAATAATATTAGAAAGCCTAGTAATGCATATATATGCATTTACACTCTTGATTATAAATTATAATTCAAAAATTTGACTATATAATAAAGCACTAGCAGACCTCAATAATGATGTCTGGTAGTACATTAGTATTATATAAGATCAAAGTACATAAATGACCTACCATTTATCAATTAATAAAAGCAGAAGTTACTAAAGTGGAAACATTTCAAAAAGGATTTTCTCAAATCATGTGAATCCTGGTGAAACACAGATCATTATGGGGGTCGATGCGGGGGATTACATTTGATTTAAACTGATTTACCTCTTGACTTGAGAGTTCATGCAATCTTACACAAGTTTATCTGAGTTTATGGAGAAAAAAGAGTTTGAAAGCACCTTGCTTTGTCTACCTATAATAATAATATTGTAAGAATGTAAGTGTTAACTCAAGAGTTTGAAAACCTCTTGAGTTTACAAGAATATAGTTTGATCTGGACAGAAATGTGTCCACATGAATGCAAGATACATGCATGCGCATACATTTGTTCTTACATGGGTAATTGTGCGCTTATCTTTGCATAGGTATCTTATTGTCCTACTAGTCCAAATATCAATCCAAGTGTTACACAGTTTTCTAATTGTCTGAACTGTATCTGGTCTCTTTATTTTTCCTAACAATGATTTGCTCGTTGTTGATGTATTTCTACTGCAAAGTTCTATGATGGCCTCTACGCCACACATAGGGTGGGGAGCAAGTTACTTGAAGAGTAACTCTTGGTAGAGTTATTCTGTTTTATAACTGTTTATATTATATGTTGAATGATTGAATGTTTTGATATTATTTTGATGATCATGCAATTTTAGATAAATTGGACATTTGTAAATAGGTAATCCTTTTTAGTTGGCATTTATTTATTTATATTTTTTTGAAATTGAATTATACATTATATTTATTTAGTGAAGTATTAAATAATTTCTAGTTTTATAAAAGTTTGTAGACTTGATATTAAACAAGAACACATTGACTAGGAATATGGCCAATTATAGTATGTGAGTGCAAATTTCACCATACAAACCGGTTTTGTAGAATTGAGTTAGGTCTAAAAGTGTGTTCTAAGATGGTATCAGAGTATACTCTAGCGAAATTAGTTTGGCGGCCCATCATGTCACCCACGAATATTTAGTCTAAGATGTCTAGTTATCAATACGAAGAAGTGTGTGGAAATCTCATGTTGACTTGAAATATGGTCAAATTATTGTATATAAGTAGGTGCAAACCTCAACTTATAAACTGATTTTGTAAGATTGAGTTAGATCGTAGAAATTTCATACATACAAAAAATTATTAAATAGGGTAACTTTCCAAAGAGTTATGAAATTTGGTCTCTCTCTCTCTCTATATATATCTCTATCTATCTATCTATCTATCTATCTATCTATATATATATATATATATCAATGAAACAGTTATGGTAAAACATCACTATATTGACTGCAACCTCAGCTAGGTTGGCTCCCCAACCAGTATCAACCATCCTCCACAAACCTCATTCTATTAAACAAAATATAAGGTGGGGGGCCACACCAAACCCACTAGGAAAACATAAAATGAGGGGGGCAAAATCTGTCTCTACAAAAATCATAAGAGATAGTCCCATCCAACCAAAAGCTACCCTTATTTATAAGTCCAAAAGAAGCAAGCTGATCAGCACATCAGTTGCCTTCCTCTTCTCCATAAATACGAGATACCCTGAAACAGCATGTTCTTAAGGAGCTCAATACAATTTAGGAACCTATATGTCGCTTCCATGGAATAAGGCAATGGTTAGAAATATATCAGGTGCGTATGAGGAGTAGATCTTAACTATACACTTAAAATGGATTATTAAGAGCAAAATTTTTCTGAAGTAACTTCTTAAAAACACTATTGAATTGTTTGTTTTAATTAATCTTGACCATTCATGAGAAGATCTAATGGTCGATGGGCTTCTCTCTAGATGCAATCCATTCATACAACACTTGTATAGATAGATAGATAGATAGTGAGAAAAAGAGCAAGATATGCTGTATCTACAAATAATATTGCTATAGAAAATTGCAAATTTGACGTTGTTCAAGTAACCATTTATCTCTTTGCACTTCACATGATGGCTATGCTATTATTTTTTTTTACATAGCTAACACCTATGCTTTCTACATTTTTCTCAGGATAAATACATGCAAAACAGGCTTGTGAGACTTGTCTGTGTGTTTTTGCAAAGCCTCATTCGGAATGACATTATTAATGGTGAGTTTACCCTTTTTGTACGTTGTTAAATAATTTTGTTTTTTGTAACATTATTGTATTAAAAAATGTAAGGGAAGAAGATGAATTTTGGTTAATGACTAGTTTTTTTCTGGATAAATTATTATTATCTGTAAGTGGAAGGTGTGGAAATAACATACTTGAACATGTTTGGAATTCGTTTAAACTGTTGTTAGATAATGATATTGTAAGTAAATGAACTCATATTAACCAACAACTTTTCTTTACTGAACGAGTCTAGAAATATTTTTGTTACTTGAATACCTTATATAAGCTTTTTGCAAGATAGTATGAAATTAATTGGGAAATAAATCTTCAATAGGAATTTTTTTGGGCTACCTTTATATAATCATTTTGTTGGATCATCATCTGTGACCACAACATGTCTTAATGCTACCCTGCAAGTTGAATTTAACTATGCTTTAGGCCCTGTACCATATGAATGAGAATAAAAATTGGTTCCCTTCGTGGATCTCCAAAAGTTCCTTTGAGTTAAATTTAGAGGTTTTGGCACTAATAGAGGTTCAAAAAGTCTTTATGGTTGTTTGGTTGGAAAAAATGCTAGCGTTTTCTGTGCTCAACTCTTACCATTGGAGTTTATTTGGGATTCTTTGGCTAAAGGACTTTTTCTGAGGCTCTGTCTTTGTATTTTTCTGAGAGATTGATATGCAGTTTACACGTTTCATGTTCTTAGATTGTCTTTTTTTCTTGGATTAGTTTTTTTGAGAATATCTTATCCTTTATTAAAAAAACAGTATTGATAGTTGATTTTGCCTGGTTTTGTTATACGTTGTTTGCTATTAATTCACAATTATGGATCTACTCATTATGTATTTTCCTGGAAATGAATGTCATTTTGTATATTTACTGGAAGACGAAAAGGAAGTGAAAACTGCAGCATGTCACTGATTTTAGTAAATGATCCCAACTTGCAGTTAAAGATCTCTTCATTGAAGTTCAAGCTTTTTGCATCGAGTTTTCGCGGATTAGAGAGGCAGCTGCGTTATTTAGACTTCTCAAGTCATTGGAATGATTGTTGTTTTAGCTGGTCAATTTCCCCCTCTTTCTGGTCCTATTTCAAGACTTTCTGTAGATATGTATCTACCTAGAGCTAGGTAGCGTTATGTACTCATTTCAAATTGTGGACAATAAATCAAGATTATATAGCTTTAACGACATTTGCATTTAATTGTAACGGGTTATATTGTGAAATGTTCAAGCAAGTTAGAATAGAGAATTTTGAGTGTAATTGAATTTTATGACTATATAACTATTCTCCTCACCCTCTCGTGGTTGTTCTTGTGTAACCCTTTTCTTTTATGCTAGCCAAGTAAAATAACAAATTTATATATTTTATTTTCTTAGTGGAGGGTCTAAGAAACTGCACTAGATATTAAGTTTCTCATTCATTTATGTGCATAACCCGCTTGACGTTGCTAAATAAAGAAGCATGAGAGAAAAATGTTTGTTGTGAGTGACATGAGATAAAAAAAGATCTATGTATAAAATCGTAGAATTGGAATAAAGAAACTTAACATTTATGTTTCTACATTGGTAAGGTAAAAAATTAGAAAAAACTTTCGTATAGTTAATTTTAATTTAAAGATTTTTACTTCTTTAGAAGTTTATGAAAAAACATGTCTTGTAGGTTTTCTTATAAAAAAATAGCTTCTAGAATTTAAACAAGATTTTATGGGCTTTAACACATTCAATTTTTTGGGCTTTGTTATTCGCACGCCCTCTCTTTTGCTAACTATGTATATATTTTTTAAATAAATAAGTTATTTAAAGTTCGAAAAAAAAATTAATTTCCTTTGGTTGTTCGTATTCATGGTGATGAGTATTACCAGCAGAGAAGAATAGAGGAGAGAGTGAGAGAGGGGAACAAAACTTAGAAATCGCGTTTTGACTAAAGAGGGTGTCCAAGATTATGAAACCCTAACATACAAACGCAATCTGGAAGATGAGCAATTCTAGGTTGAGTGGCGACGAATCGCAATTGCTTGACTCTCTGCTCAGAGCAGAGCAGCGTCCACTCCATGAGATCCTCTCCCAATTCAACTCCTCAATCCCTTCCTCTCGCCATTTCACTCTCTCTACCTATCTCATCAACCTGTTGCAGGTAACAATTCCTTTTATTTTCACTCTTTTTCTTTCCTCACTCTGAATTCAAACTTTTAGGGTTTTAATATCAGAAATCTTGTAATTCTCATTCTAACATGTCAGATTTTTGGCGGATTTTTTCCCCCTTTAAATTGTTGAATTAAAATAATAGGTGGGATTTTCAATTTTTTGTAAGGGGGGTTTGTTTTTTCTTATTTACTTGGAATCTTTTGTGGGCAGGACAACAAGGTTCTCAGCACCACTCAGAGGTTGATTGCTTTTGCTTTGCTAGTTGAGGCTTCTTCATCCCTGAAACCTGCTTCAAATCCGTTCAATAGCTTTGTTGTAAACGTAAGCAGTTATTGTTATTGTTGTTGTAGTTGTCATTTTTAACTTTTTTGTATGGGTACTATATGGTTTGTGTAATTCGTTTTTGAAGTTAGCGAATTTTTCTAATGCAAGAGAAGGATGATATGATCATTTAACAAATATGACATGATGAACATAAGAAAGATGAGCAGCACACTAGATAAGGTTTTATCATTGAAATTAGTTGAAATATTGTCAATAATATGAGGTTGTAAATGCCTCAACGGAAGGGAAAAAACTGCATTTATACCCGCATCTGTACTGCTGTGCATGTATGCCAGCTGATTCTCTCCCATGTATATGCTCCGCATGTAAATGAATAAAATTTTTGTGAGTGAAGTTTTATACAAATATGGAAAGCTAGCATTTTTATTGCGGAGTGATATTCCACTGTTGTCTGTTTCTCAAATCTGAAATTCTGACCAAATAGAACTAACTATACTTCTTCTAAATTAGAATTAAGTTAGTAATTATTAATGAACATGCTATCTAAAAAAGAGTTAACTAGCAAAGTCATCCATAAACTCAAGTTTGTGCTAATTGAATTTGAACCATGTTTACCATAAGTGATGGTGATTTTTTATGAACTAACTCAATTTTGTCGCTATGGTGCAAAAAATATGTTTGAGTTGAAGCTAAACTGATATGGCTTTAAGAGAATAAAGAGAAATCTGAGAAAATATATGATTGATGTGTTGAGGTACAACTGAATGCTTTATATAGGATACTATAGTTACTTAGATCTAGCCAACTGTTAGTTATTTACACAGAAGAAAAACAGAAAATGACTGACTGACTAGTCCCGCTTAACTGACAGAGTGCATTATGCTATACAGTATACTCCAACCGTTTTTTATTTAATGTTAAGCTAGCAAGTGGACAACCATGTGAATATAAAAAAGTGGATGAGTGGAAGATAGTCCAGATGTCCAAATAGGGAGAGGAAGACAAAGAGAGCAATAGGATAAACCATTAAAAAGAAAACCTTCACAAATGGTATTACTTAAATTTGGATATTAACAGAGCTAAGTAGTGTTAGGTTAGATGCTTACTTGGTTCATGTAGCCGAGCTTGCCTGCTGAAATATGTTCAGTGGTGTTGTTGTTTCTCTTTAGAGAATTCTATTTTGGAACTTCTAATGAAAATCTTAGCTGGAACAATTATGCAAGGTTAATGATAAGCGATGGGAGTCGTATCATGTTGCATCTCTATACTAATAAGTAATAAGTTAGATTGTGCTTTTCTCTCTCTACTTTTTATGTTATTGTGTTATATGACTGTTGAGGTATGGATAATTCCTTGGTTACAGGCTTCCAGTAATGAATTGTCAGAAAAAGTTGAGAGGGAATTTATTCTGCAGCTACTAGGTGTTGATAGCTCCCACAGTGGGAAAGAGGTTATATTCTGTTTTTTGGTCTTAACAATAGTCACATATATTAAGTGTTTTATTTATTCTCCATTATGATGTTATTTCGTGTTCAACATCATTCCTATTTTATACAGTTAAACATCATTTTTGTTATCTATTTTCTATAATTTCTTCGAGTTTATAGTGTGTTTTAGAGGAGATTTATAGGTATTGTTGTTAGCCTTGTGTAAATTTTAATTTTATACTGTTATTGATAATCTACAAAAATCATTCTTGGTCAAATTTAGAATAAGCAGAGTAATATTTTAAAGGTGTTCATTGTTTTCTGCAATTTAGGTGAATTTAGTTGGAAATTTTTGCTCTTATATTTGTCTATTGGAGTTCTAATCCTCCTTCCATGTTGCCTTTACCTTGTACTCTCCCAAAAATTTCCTTGAAAAAATATATCTTCTTTTTGGTCATTAAATATGTTTAGATTGGAAAAATTGTAAAGTGGAATGTTGGTTAAACATGTTGATAACGTATTTTTGGTTTTAGATTCTGTCACTTATTTCATCTTCAACATGCATCTAAATATTTGCTGTTGATCATCCTTACTCTGTCTCTTTCATTAGATATTTATCTTTAGTGGTTTTTAATTTATGAGGTGTTTTCTTTTCCTTGAGGATTGCAGTTTCTTAAACTCTCTGCCTCAGATTATGTTGAAGGATTTGACCAGTCATTACACGTAAGTCACGATATGCAAAATACTTACCTATAGCATATCCAATATTGTCCTTCCTGAATATCTAACTTTTCTGAGATGTATTCCTGCCTTTTTAAATTTCTCAGCTAGTTTGGCTCAACCCTGATGACAATCATGAACTTATGTGGGACTATGGTATGTGTGTTGATTATAGGAGATGGGCCACAGTAAGGGACTTAATTGCAGAAGCTCTGAAGGGAGCCCTTGCACCTAAACAGCAAGAGGTTATAATTATTACTACTATTATTATTATAATTATTATTATTACTATTTGATGGAAGAGGAAATCTTGGAGCAAAAGTACCAAGAATCTTAACCTTATCTCAAATTACTTGTTCAACGCATGAAACATCTTAAAATGAGTGTTACTATAACCAAGTAGCATATGGATTGCTACCTTTTTTAATAAGACCAAACT